>PPHD01015239.1:0-14026 GCA_002909625.1 Bambusicola thoracicus | reverse complement strand
CTGGAGTTCATCCAATGGCATGAGCCAGCCTGGCTACGGTGGAATGCTGGGAGGCTCCTCTTCCCACATGTCCCAGTCCGGCAGTTACGGCAGTCTGCACACACACGACCGTTTGGTACGTTACAGCATGGATTGACATCGCTGTGCTTGTGTATGGGGAATCTCTTTTACAGGAATTTGTTTCTTGTTCACTGCTCATGTATGTCAGTTAAAAAAAAAAAAAAAAACNCTCACATGTCCCAGTCCGGCAGTTACGGCAGCCTGCACACACACGACCGTTTGGTACGTTACAGCATGGATTGACATCGCTGTGCTTGTGTATGGGGAATCTCTTTTACAGGAATTTGTTTCTTGTTCACTGCTCATGTATGTCAGTTTAAAAAAAAAAAAAAAAACACTTGTCAGAAGTCACAAACTTACTGTGTTAAATTTACATTTTTTAATTTTCTATCTGTTGTATAAATAAAGATCTATGTATATTGATCTATTCAGAGGATGGATAAGTTGCTTTCTTTAATAAAGAGCCGGTGTTGTATATTCAGTATCTTACAATATTGACATTTATTTAGAGACTATTTAATGTCTTATGTCCGGTTTTCTTCTTTTTAGAGCTATCCCCCGCATTCAGTCTCGCCTACAGATATAAATGCCAGTCTTCCTCCAATGTCAAGCTTCCACCGTGGCAGTACCAGCAGTTCACCTTATGTAGCTGCCTCACACACTCCACCTGTCAATGGATCAGACAATATTCTGGGTAAAAAGTTCTTTTTTTTTTTATTTTTCTTTTCCATTTTTTCTTTATTTACAAGAAAATGAAATTTAGGCTGCACCATATACAAAATTACTACGATCTAATTTATGGTGTGCTACTAGATCAGGGATATCAAACCACTGTGACATTTCTGCTCTCAGTATGGCTGAGGTGAGGGACTTTGTTTTGCAGCAAACTTATTGGTTTGCTTACTTTTGCAGTCACTTGTATGCTTAAGAAATTGCATTCACTTATTAGCAGTTATCCTTCTACGGTTTTGCATAGATGCACGTTCATATAAGTAGGTCTGGTGTTACAGTTTTCAGAGCTCCTATATTCCCCGTGTATTGTTCTAGAGAAAGGCAGAAAGGCTGCGTCTTTGGACTTGAGGGAGTGTGAGCTGTATGGTAAATTTCTCCTGTAACTGATTTGGAGCTGACTGAGTAGCCACAGTTGTGGCTGGTTTTAGCCTCTTCCGTGCTTTCCCAAAAATCACAAAATATAATACAGGCTGTTCCATGTCCAACTTTGATAAATATGACATGGTCTGATCAGTTTCCTTTGTCATCCTTTTGATCAGATTTTGGTCAGCACACGGATGAAATAAGTGCTTCCTAAATTGATAGTTTGTCTCTATTTTTATTATCCCCTCTTCTGAAGATCATAGATGTAATGATGCACTACATCTCTTTAGATATGGACATAGAAATTAAATGGTTATAGATGACCCTTTTCAGTTTGATGTGATTTGCACTTGGCTTCCTTTTAAAGAAGCGGTGACACTTGGCTTTGATTCGGGAATATGTTCTCAACTCACATCTTCAGCAGAACTCAGTTAATGAATCTGCTTGTAAAATGCCACAAAAATTGAAAATTTGAGTCGGATGATTTGGATTTCAGGTTTGAATGGTTCTCACTCACAGTAAGGTTTTTGACACTAGAAGCTGATGTGTGAACTGTGGAAAGAAGATTGTGTTTTAAAGAGTCTGTCTTATCCAGTAAATGAAATAGGTGCTTTAAAGAATTCAGGTCCTTTTTGTGCTTCTAATGGGCAGGTCTTCAGGCTTCCTCTTGGTTTGGTGTTTGGAGCAAAAGAGCACACTGAGATGTTCGCATGCAGCAGGACAACAAAGACAGCGACAGAAAGCTTGATGGTTCAGAGCTTTTCAGGGATTTTCTAAAATAAAATGAGTACAGGAGCTAGAGCAGGGAACAAGGAGATGTACAAGGAGCTGTTCAGTGCGTTCAGCTTTTAGAGTTAGTGAAATGTGCAGCACTTCAGTGATAATAGTTTAGAAATAAGCTGCAGTAATACAATTAGTATTTTGTTTTTGTCTTCACATTTCATTAGTCTGTGATCCGAGACAACAACTTCAGTCATTTTTTTCTAACTACTTGTTGGTCTTTAAGTTTTATTTAAGAGGAGAACATCTAAATTTAAATCTAATTGTTTTAATGAAATTTTTAAGTATAATGAGAGCTGATTCTATTGACAGTGACTTCCTTAGAATATCTGTTTAACCAGTGGTTGCTCAACTGTTTTGTGATGAGTAAAATACTGAAAAGGAAAGAAGTTCATAGCTTTAAAAATAAGAATTGGGTTTGCTTTCCACCTTGCAGGAAACAGAGGAAATGGCGCTGGAGGCTCACAGACAGGCGATGCGCTTGGGAAGGCATTGGCATCTGTGAGTAGAAGTTAAATGCTCAGAGCTTAACGATGTATTTTGACAATTGCTTCCTTTATTTATCTTTGTTCATTTTATAATATCTAATTGGGATTTCGTGTGAAGATACTCTACAAATGTCCACAAAAAGACAAGTGGAAAATGATGCTCTCATATGCAGAAGACTTGCTTTGAGTTCTTTTTGAACTGTGTTTGTCCTAAATTTTTGAGCACCTGAAAAATGAAGTTATTTATAAAAAGTAAATGATAATCATAAAGAATTTAGGTTTAAATGCTTTTCTAGCGTTCTAGTTAGTCATATTTTTAATCTTACTCATGGAGCAGGTCTTGCCTCGAGTTTCAAAATGTGTTCCCAGTGGCTGTGTAAATCAGGTTTTTGAAAGCTATCCTGTTCATGGGGAAGTACCTTGTACTACTACTTGTGCTTAGCAAGTAGACTGATTCTTTAGATATAAATGACTACTGTGCAGCCCCGGAAGATCATTCCTGGGTTACGTTCTGTTTCCCTCAAGTTATATCAGTAAATGCAAATGTGCATAGTTGCACTGATCCTATTACTCTGCTTCCTTCAAAGGGTCATATGTTAAAAGATTACCAGATCTGATAATGTTTGTAATGTCCATATTGGGTAGGAGAACTCTGACATGCTGGCTTTGGGGAGAAAAATGTTGTCCCTGTTGCTTTTGGGGATTCAGCAAGCAGATAAAAATTCGCAAGTACAGAGGGCAGTTAACACTCTCCTTTTTGTCTGGTGGGGACCTGTTAGAAAAGAGCTGACATCAGATCAGTGCTAGGAATAGCAACGCTTGCATACGCTACGAATGTTTCAGGATATCTGTTGTTCTGCAGCCCTACCAGATTTCTGTTCTAAGTTTGATGTGCTGTCCAGCGAGACCTGGGGGACTTGGTGATGTTTTCTATTACTCTTTTATTATTACTCTATTATTGTCTTTTTTTACTGTTTGAAAGATCCTCAGGTGCTTTTGCCTAAGTCACTAGCTGAGAAAATTGAGGCTGATGCTTTGAGAAAAAATCTAAGTATATTGGGAGTGGAAGTCGGGGCAGAAGTGTTTAATCTAACTGGTGGGTGGGCTTTGGTTGTCATAGAAACTTGTTTCTGTCATCCCATGTTGCTGCTTGGCAGGAGCAGCCAGGTCATTCCATAAATCATTTCTGTCGTAGCTGATGGTGATGCATTCCATCTGCTCTATCAGCGCATGCCATAGTCTGCACACTCGAAATCCCTCGCCTCCTCCATCTGCTTCCCCGAGCCGCACGCACCCAGCGCTGCGGGCGTGCAGTGGGGCGGCAGTGCCGGGCTCAGCGAGGGCACGGCTCGGCCTGCAGTGCTGCCTTGCTGCTGGAGTTGGTGCCTGAGTTCTGATGGGGAGACAGCTATGGAAATCCGTCTGTATGGACAGAGCTGTGATAAGTACGGCAGCTCTCTTGACTTTTTTTTAGTAGGCCTGGTCTGCCTTTCTGTTAGGATTTTAAACGGCACCACTCCAACTGTTGGGAGGAATTTCCAGTTGCAGAATTCTGTTGATGTACATCTCACAATAGGCCTTTCATGTGTGAAACATCAGAGGATACGACATTTGTTCTTCAGTTTAGGTATTAAAGACCATACAGAATAGTATGCGATTAAACATGTAAGGCCAGATAATACATTTGCAAAGGTTCTTTTATTTTAGGTTTAAGCCTGGATAATTGTGGTCTTAATCTCAGGGTAGGCAAGAAAGAGAATTGTACATGAAAGTATTTACACAAAGTTCCCAAAGCCCTGTGGATTATGCATTAGTTTGGATAATGAACTAGTATAGATAGAAAGAAAAGAAAATCTGGGTATTCGTGCCATTTCTAATGTGTTTCCCTGAACATTTGCCAGACAATAACCCTTTAAGATTGTGCCCACGGAGGGTTATATGGCAGGAGAAACATCTGGTTTATTTCATCGCCTAATGCCAAATCAAAACACTTGGTCTTTAATTTAGAGGAGATCAAACAGGAGGGCTGTTTAACTTTGCTGATTATATCAGACCTCTTTGTGATAACTTATGTTTTGATTCCTACCTCAGAACTGGGGTAAAGGCCTTTGTACGGTCGGGTAGTTAAATAGCCACTGGTCCCCTAACAAAAGGAAAGAAAATGTAGGGAAGTTGACTTCTAAAAGTAATTCATGAATTAAGTTTCTTTGTTGCTTTAGACTCAATAACATTAGCATAACAAAGCCTAACTGAAATGTACACTGTAGTGTTTAAAAAATTGGACTAACAGCTCCGAGGTTTGGCTCTGCGGGCTCTCAATTGTGCGGCTTTTGTCTGAGAGCCTTTTCATTAGGCCCTGGCATATTGGCACCCTGCTGATCGGAATGGACCATGACTGATAGGAGGAGGAGTCTCATTTGTTGCAGTAAAATGAGGCATGTTACCGTTTAAGCCTGGCAGAAGGTGTCAGGGTTGTTCATCATTGGTCATTTAACAGCAGAGCAGCCAGGGATGCATGCAGGATGAGTTCTGGCTTCGTGGTTTGTTTGCGGCTCTTTCTGCTGCTGCTGTTGTTTTTTCTTCTTAGAAAATACAGTGACATAAAACAAGCAGGTGAAGTGCTGGAAAACAGTCAGTTCAAAGAGAGCAGAAGCTCCTTTATCCTGACAGAATTTTATTTTTCAGTGTCCTGGCTGTCTGTGGAGCTCCTTGCAGTTCTCGTACTGACGCCGAGTGCCATGACTAGGATTTATTTTGTAGTGATGTTGCTTGTTCTTCTCAGAATGTTTTATGTAGCGTGTGAAGGGGATGAGGTGTTTGTGTTAGGGAGGTGAGAGTCTTTTCTAATGTGAAAGTATGACAGCCCAGGAAGGGGCGTCTGGTTTATTGGGTCCTGCTTTTGTCAGTTCGCAAAACAGAATATGCAACTTAACCAAGTCTCAATTGTCAGCTCAGTGTTGAAATGTCATTGTCTGTGCGAGGAGACATCAACCACTCTGCCAGGGAAGATTTTCCTAACTGCTGTCTGATGACTAACAAATCCTGGTGTCTGCTCAAGTAAAACAGGTTTGAACTGATGACCTGTACAAAGTATGTTCTGCAGTCCGTAGTCAGCTTTTAAGTCTGTTCAATTCCTTCTGCAAAATGGCTTTTTGAAGAATCTTGAAATTTTAAGTTCTCGTTAGAGCATTGGGTATTATGTCTTCTATTTTTATGGGGGCGTTTTATTACATTAATAGCAAGGATTAACTTATTGCAAGTGGAGATTTCTTATCTTAAGGGAGCAACTGATTCAGAAATAAGAAAAATTGCATGTGCTGCAGTATGTATTAAAAGCAACAATTCCACATGGTTTTGTGTTGGGAGGTATGGACAGTAATGAGAGCTGAATACTTGCTCCCAATTTTCTCTCATGAATTAATTTTTAGAAGATAATACATTGACTTATTAAAGCTTTTCTCTCACCAAAGACTGGGAATTTGTCATTCCTCTCTGTTTTTCTGAAATGATTTGATTATCTATGTACTGTCACATATGGTTTGCATATATCGTTTGCCTTTGTTAATAAAAAAGGCTGAAGTTTCTATCGTGAAAGTAGCAGGAAGATGGTTATATTTGTGTCACTGTCAAATAAGGGCTGTGGTTATTTTGACAACTGCCTTAAAATGAAAGTTCTCTGGACGTTTTAAAGTGTAAAAAGCAGAACTATGGTTTGGGTTGTTTGGGATTTTTGGCTTTTTGGTTTGTTTGTTTGTTTGTTTTTTTTTTTTTGGTTGAGCCAGCATCAAGGGTGATAATTGAAAGCATGTAAAGAAATCGTAGTAGCTCTTTTACTTTGTATTATGATATGTATTGATATAAAAACTTCTTGTCTGTTGTTAGATTTATTCTCCTGATCATACCAGCAGTAGTTTTCCATCAAATCCATCAACACCAGTTGGATCACCATCGCCGCTTACAGGTATACATACTATTTACCAGTACCTTGTTTGTTGTTTTAAACAACCTCCTTGGAATCACAGTGAGAGCAGCAGGAGCTTCCTTACATGGTTAATTCCATATTTTGTTGATTTTTCCATTGCACTAAGCCTAGCTGTATAAATCCAGATTTGTAAATACTTTATGAGCATTCACTTAAATACTGACAATTGACATGGAAAATTAGTTCTACTAAAGTGATCTTAGAAAACATTGGTTAACCATATACTACTACTAAATCAGCTATAAAGATGTCTGTACAGATCTGTACTGTTGCAGAGAAGGAAGCAAGAGTGATTTGTGTATTTGTTGTTTTAAGCTACATGTAGACATTCTGTGGCAGCGTTCAGTGACACACACAGCAGGTGTTTGTTCCCTCTAATGAAAATACAGTAGTTTATGAGATCATTTTTTACACAGGGTAGCTTTTCATTCATATCTTTCATGAATGCTTTCATTCTATGGGAGAAGAATTTCTGGCATTCTTTCAAAATAAATGCTGTGTATTGCAGGCACCTCTGTCACCTGTGCTTTGTGTGTTACTGGTGTGAATGTGGGAAGAAGCATTCCAGTGTGGAGATGAACTATGGGCAGCTGCCTACAGCTATTAGTGGGTAGTGCAGCTTTCACAGATACTGTGGCCTCAGCTGTCTAGTAAAAGTTGAACAGCTGTTCTCCGTACAGAGAGGACTGTGAAAGCTCCATTGACTTAAATTTGTTGTTTAACAAAGAACTAGAATTACAAGCAAGATGATGTAACTTTAACCCTGTTCTTTCCCGTAGTGCAATTTGCTGAATTATTTAAAGTTTGTAAAACATTTCCCATTCTCAGTCGTTTAACAAACACCCCTGCGTATTCCTGGCCGATGGTCACATTTTTTGCCAGAGTTGCTTTGTTTCCTTTTGTTTTTTTAATAAAACGAGCTTCTAGTGGAAGATGTACAGAATGAGCTTAGCTGAAAACTGGGGTAATGTAGGTGAGTCAGCCAGTCAAGTCACTGCACGTGAAGTCCAGACACAAACATATGGATGTGAATTTGCCTGCCTGTGTATGTAATGTCACTCAGGAAATGTGAATCATTCGTACGTCACCGGTGTTTAATGATCACTGTTTGGGTTATCTGTGGACTTAATGGATTAGGGAGTATCTGATATGACATACCTGAACAGCTGTTCTGGGCGTTTTTTCTGTAACTGAAAAATCCATGATAAATTGAGTAATTACGGGATTAATGGAGTTTTTGATTTAGTGATTACAGTTGACAAAAGGGTCTTGTGTAGCCATGTCGTGCTGAAAAGGCAGGCCAGACCAGGAGATTGGTAACTCTTGTCTTTCGTAACATGAAAGCAAATTCTGAAAATATCTCTGTGGCTGAAGAAAAATGTTCTGACATCTCGGAGTATTTACAGTTTGGAAGATCTCAGTTTAAGTTTCCTGATGAGATACCACCCCTGAATTTAGCTGAGCAGGAAAGGGCTATCTAGAATGCAGGTTTCAGGTCTCTAAAATTTGGATTTTCCATTTACTGTTAATGCCTCTGTGGGAATGTCTGCTAAGTGTAAAACTCCTCAATTTGTGCTTTGATTTACATTCTTTAGTCCAGATTCTGGTGACTCAGAGAGCAGTTGATAGAAGCAGATAATGGTGAAGTCCTACTCAACCACAAACTTAGCATCTGCTTTACAGTTATCCCCGCTCCCCCCTTCTATCCCCCCCTTTAATTTCAGTGATACCGAATTTATCAAGCCTTTGGTAAATTGCTCCAGTAGTTAATTACCTTCATTTATGAATCTGGACTTTTATCTTTATTCCCAGATGAGCCACTAGGAATACAGTGAGGCACAATGTAAAGTAATTACTACTCTATTTATTGTTATTTATACTCCTGGTAGCCATTTTCTGTCCTGACCCAAAAAGTTACTGCAGATAAAAACGAATGTCTTAGGTGTACTAAAATACTGTATTTTAAAGCATTTTAGCCACTGTTAGGATTTTCCCAACGTAGCAGGTAGGTCTTTATTTACCTAGGCTTCTTACTGTTTGGGATTGGAGTAAGGCATAGTTCACCTATCTCTCAGTTGTGAAGCAGAGATGTAGTAACTCCATGAGGCACTAAAGTACATATGGCCAAGTTGGAGTATTAAATGGTTTTGTTGCTGAGTTCGTCTTTGCATAAAGGATTAGGAATTTTTTAATTAAAGTAGAAGTTTTGAAGACGATGTGATGAAAACCCTCCAGTACCCTCAATTAATTTCTAATTGTACGTAAGACATGTTTTACGTCTTGCATACTTTTACTGACTGCATGCATGTATGTGAAATCTACATACGGAATTGATCGGTGGGAGCCTCGGTGCTTTAAGAGTCCTCCTCGCAGGCTCAGGGGCATCAGAATGGTTGTGCAGTTCTGAGGATGCAGGAGCAGCCCTTGGCCGCCCCCGGTGTGTGTTTGTTTGAAGGGGGAGCAGGGGGATTAGTGCTGGGGAGATTCGGAGGGAGGAACAATACTACCATGATTACTGCCGATGACCCCTGTAAATCCCAGCACTTGCCCGGCTTATTTGTTTTTTCATGCTGCTGTGTTGGTGCTGCACTAAAAGCTGCAGTTGTTAATTGCAGGGCTTGTGGTGCCAGGATGCTTTTTAACATAATTGGTGGATTTCATGCACAAACTTCTCTGAGGGGGAGTGGAATGAGGGAAGCAGGAAATCAGTGCCATCTGGCAACCTGCAGACATGGGAGCAGAACGCACAGTGCTTCCAAAGCGCTCTAGCGTTACTAGAGGTGCTGTTAAACACTGCAGGTTCCAGTTGGGGTGTTCGGTTGAGAGGAGAACGGGTTTTTGCCTTGGTTTGGTTTTCTTTTTGAGAGCTTCCTCCCGGAGTTTTGTCCTGGGCTTTCATTAAGGAAAGAACACCATTTTCCATTTAAAAGCACGATCAAACGGGATGTGCAGGCGCTGAGTTACGTGTTTTCTTAACGGTTTGCCTCTCTGCTCAGTATTCAGCTGGTGCTTTGCTGTAGGAGGTAGCACGCTCAGTCCTGCTAGTAGCGTGCTTTTATTAAGGCCTTGATTAAGGTCTTGTCTCTAGAAATGAAATTTGGGCCAAAAAGAAATTGAGACATGAAAGCAAGCGCACGCATTCTAAAGCTGTTTCAGTAATACTTTGCAAAAATCAGTTAAACTTTAGGCATTATTCCTGGCAGTAATGCAGAGGGAAACTACAGGTCCAGTCTGGGAGTACAAGTGTGAAAATTTGTAGTGATAAGCTTTCTCTCTGATATTGTGGTATTTTAAAGGAGAAACAGAGCGCAGTTACAGGAGCTCTGAGCTGTTATGAAACTGGAGATGTTTTATTTTGATTTTTTTCAGTTAGCAAGGAAATACTTGGCTATTTTAATAGCTGTGAAAGCTATAGCCCTTTTCTTAAATAAAACCCTTTCTTTAGAAGGTAACTACTTGCAGCTCTCCGAACAAAGGAGCTGTAATGTTATTAAACCTTTCCCAGTTTTCCAGACGTAGAGCTCTGGCTGTTATTGAAAGAACAAGCCCACAGGCTCTTCCTTTAATGAGCTGCTTTGGATTGTATGTCCATAATTTATTAATGTAATTGCTTTATTATTACATTTGTATGGCTGAAAGGAAGCTGTCTCTAATGGACATAGAATTTCATGTAGTATCTTTATAAAAGATGCATTATTGTTGAGAAAAATACATGCTGTACAACTTCAGGCTTTGTTTTAGAAGTACTGCTGTATTAGTTACTGCATTTCACATCTCATTATTTCTAAATTTTACGTAGTAATTAAGTACATTTGTTCAGATCGGAATTGGTACGTATTGAATTTGCAGTACATAGGTGGTAATATGGGTATAACTGTGGATTGACTGCACGGTGAGTGATTCTTGAACTGAAATGAAATCTATTCCAGTTTACCTTGGGTGTATCTGAAATAAATGGAAACTCTTCCAAACTTGGAATGCGCTATGATCTGGTTTTTTTTAATGGATAAATAAAAATGCTCCAACTTCTTGGTTATCGTTAATTCAGAGTCCATTGGATTTCTTTAAATATTTTTGATGTAAACTTCCATGCTGTTTAAGACATGTTTACGAGTACTGAACATAATCTGAAGGAAGAAGAAGCGGGCTGTTTTTTAGTGCAGACTTGCCCAGGGCAGGAATTTCAGGTACTGTGTGTAACTGTTGGGTTAATTTTTTTATTGTTGAAGTAATTTGAAGCTGTCACTGCTTTGTCATCCGTAACGCATCTAACCCTACAGATGTCGGGATATAAAAATTATCCCTCAGTGAGACAGAATGAAGGAATTTGTCCTCCTTTGTAAACCCATATGTTGGCTTACCTTTATGCAGAATATGTTGGTTTTAATTATGTTAAGAAGTATAGCATCTGTTTCCTGCTTATGCTGCATAAATCTGTGAGCTAACCTAGACGATTTTGACAGGTGCCAGTCAGTGGTCGAGGAGTGGAGGACAAGCCCCCTCATCTCCAAACTATGAAAACTCTCTACACTCCTTGGTAAGAGCTGTTGAAAGCAACATACTACTTCTTACTTAGGAGTTGAAGGCTTGTTTTTGTATAAATCCTGCATATCATTAACGGGAACAGTAGGATAGCATTACAAATGAATTCTTTGCTAACAAATGGCCTGTTCAGTTGAACAATATAAGACGTGCAGGGTGTGTCTTTCACCATCTGTTCCTTGGGCATCAGGCTTCTGTGCTGAGGACAGCTGGTGCTAAAGCACTGTTATGAGATTCTGGTACCTTTTCACAAATCCACGGCTAATTCTTATCTAAAGTTCAGTCTGCAGAACAGATAAAGACTTCATGCCTTCACGTTTACTTGTCCTTCCCCCTCTCTCCTTGAAATGGTAATCCCTTGGGCTTGTTTTCATTACCCCGTCATTAAAGTATTAATAGATTGTATTATTGTTTATTATTCGGGAATTTTCATTTATTAATCAGTGAAATATTTTACAGAAAAACCAAATAATCTGTTGTAAACTTAAAGTGGATTTGTAGCTTCAGCAAAAGCTTTAAGTTACTGACTTCTTAAATCTCTGATGCAGCGTTGGGAAGGATAGGGGAAACTTTTGAAGGAGCACTGAGAAGGGCTTTGAATACGTGTGCCTATTTCTGGTTTCCACAGAGATAATTTCTTCTCCTGTGTCTAACAGGAATAAATTTAAATCAGTTTTCTCTTGAATATTTTTGTGGTTATATTTAATTGATATGTACATCTTAGAATCCTAACGTAACGGCAGTGTTAAATATTAGCCTTTTCTTATCTTGATATAATCAGATTTCTGTTGCATTAACTTGACTAACAATTTATTGCTGACATGCACATCAGCTGTTTCCTCACCTCTTTTTTGAATTAATCTTAACCTATGCTTTGCTTCCTGTTCTGTCTTGACTTTGCCAGAAAAATCGAGTTGAACAGCAACTTCACGAGCATTTGCAAGATGCAATGTCCTTCTTAAAGGATGTCTGTGAGGTACTATTTCAATTTAGATGGTGCCTTTTTGTGTTTTAATTAATGCTTCCTTCGGATTCCCCATTAAAAACTTAAGTGAGCGTAGCCCGTGACCCATCCTTTGACTCCAGCATTCTGCTCTTTCAGTTTCTAGAGAGCTGCAATGTCAGAATTAGTTTTGCTTTATTTATTTTATTTTTTTAATTATTATTATTTTTTTGTCTCCTGGAGTAAAAAATAAATCCAAGGCAGAAATCTGTTCTGCGGTAACATTCGGAACTGGTTCTCATTTCTGACATAGCTGTTGAAAATCAGTTTTAGAAAGTAACTTTTGTCCAGTCTTTTTGTGGTACTGCCTCATAAAAAGCCTCCGCCTCTCTTAATTCTTACCAGTGTGTTGAGGCTGATTTGCTGGTGATCATTCCTTCTTGCCAGGTCTTAGCGTATTTTGTAGCACTTCCTTTTTTCTTGTTCATGCCATGTAATGGAAGCTAAGTAATATTAACCTGATAATAAGCTTCACTTTAAAAGCTGCCACCTATTTGTGGAATGAATGCTATCTCAAGCGAAATCTCCAGATACCTTTCCTTTTTTCTGTTTGTTTGTAGTGCTGGTAGGTGCTTTTGAAGTCTTTTGATACTATGTTTCATCTTCTATCTCTAATGTCTCCAAGGTAGAAACTGTTACGGTAGAAGGAGTCTGCAGAGTTGCTCAGTAATGACTGTTGCTGGTCCTCTTAAATCCCAACAGCAGTCTCGAATGGAGGATCGCTTGGACAGGCTCGATGATGCCATCCACGTACTACGAAATCATGCTGTGGGGCCTTCAACAAGCCTATCAGGTGGCCATGGAGATATACATAGCTTATTGGGACCATCCCATAATGGGCCAATCGGAAGCCTGAACTCAAGTTACGGAGCATCTAGCCTTGTAGCAGCCAACAGACAAGCATCAATGGTAAACGTATTTTTAAACGCGTGTGTAGTTGTGCAAAGCAGTTACAGCTGGTGCGTCTGAGTAATCGTGGAGCCTGTCTAGTGAAAATGGGACTCTGGGATTGGTATTTATCAAGGAAAAACTGCTGGAGGTTATTGTGGAGAACAAGATGGCGGGCAGCTTGCACCTGCTGTGGGTTTCCAATTAGAGGGTTTGGGGTGGGGGTGGGCAGATATGAGGGGGGAGGAGAAAGATGGGAAAACTTAGACTTTGGCCTGGTCAGTGGCCCATAAAATCCTGCTGTGACCATATGCGGAAAGCTGAAACTTTCTGCTGAGAGCGTTTCAGCTTATACATGCATTTTTTCCAGATGTGTAATAATTGGCAGAACAGTTTTCTCCTTGAAATGGTGAATAGGGAGATTGAATGGGAAAAGCAGTCAAGAAGGACTGAATTTCAAGTGTTCTGGTCTGGAAAAGCTGTTTATTGTAAATTGGAACTAGTCTTCAATAGCAGATGCTGGCAGAGGACTGGGAGGAAGCTGTTGGAATGTGGAACCATAGTGTGTGCAGGCTCAAAAATTAAACTTTTTTTTCCCTAAATGAAAAGGAGTTTGAGCACAGCTGTAGAGTAAGTAACAATGAAGAGGAAACAACTTTCAGATTAATCCCCAAGAAGAGTTAAATAATTCAGTCCGTCCCTTTTAGTTTCTTCAAAAATGTGAACTATTCTGAAGGAAAAATGTAGTCGGGCTGTTCAGAGATCAGAACCGCGTTAAAGGCGTTGTATGGTAAATGAAGTATATTTGTGGAGTTGCTCACTTTTTCTTTCTTTTCGTTCCCCTCTTCTCAAAAATACGGCCGGGGAAAAAAGAGCTTTGTCAAAACACACTGATGTTAGCCGTGCCATGTGTTTGCATGTTTACAGTGCAACTTTAAAGGCCAGTTACACGCTGTGAAATTTTCTGTTATAAAACAGATTCGCAGCTGGGTACCGTGTGATCAAGGCAAAATTTCACCTATCATCAAAATAATTAGGTACCCCGATTGCTGAAGGGTTTGTATTCTATAAAACAGAATTAGTTCCAGGCTCTCCCATTCGCACGTCACACATCCAGTTATATTAATTTCAGAACTGCTGCAGTAAACATCAAAAAGAACTGGTTACTTTCTATAAGCTGCGTGTGTT
>PPHD01015238.1:0-16222 GCA_002909625.1 Bambusicola thoracicus | reverse complement strand
AAAGGGAGATTCAGATTGGATATAAGGAAGAAGGTTTTTATGATAAGATTGGTGAGGCTCTGGCACAAGTTGCCCAGAGAGTTAGCAGATGCCCCATCCCTGGAGACATTCAAGGTCAGGCTGGATGGGGCTCTGAGCAACCTGATGGAGCTGTGAGTGTCCCTGTTCATTGAAGGGGGAGTTGGACCAGATGGCCTCTAAGGGTGCCTTCCAACTCAAATGATCCTATGATTCTATGAAAATAGGATAAAACCCCCATCTTTGAGTTGGTATGGGAATCAGAAGCAAAGGATGAGCATCGTTTCTGAATGCTGGCATTTAGGCAAAAATCACTGTTCTGCACTCTCAGTAGGTCATCCTCAGTACCTGAGCATACTGGATAAACTGTCCTCTTTAGTTTACACTCTTTTCCCATTGTCTGTAGGATAGATGGACACTGCCCCAGATGTTAACTGATTTATCATAATGATTATTAAGTTGTTCCAAAAGTGCATGGCTTTCCATGACCTTCATACTCCATGAGTGTGTTGTGGGATCAAGTGAGCATTCAACCACATGATGCCACCTTGATCTACATATGATACTGCCCATTGAGTTTGACATCTGGGAGCGACATCATATTTGCCATCCCGGCCCAAAAGCCCTATTAATGTGTGAACAAGGAGTTTGTCCCTGAAAACTCCTGGTTCAAGGTTGCTACACCTCCAGAGCCAGCAAGGGGATACAACATGCCAGTCCATCTCTCCATGACTCTCTTTTTCCTACTCCACCTTATTTATTTAGGACAAATATTGGTTTCTATTTTTTTCTGTCTATTTAGGCTGAGGAGGACTCTGTCCAGACTGAGATGGTCTCAGTATAAAAGGGGAAACAGCAAAAAATTTATCTCATAAATGAATGAAACCCACAGGATGACACCTTCTCCGAACAGCCTGCAATGAGGGGGCCTCAAATCTGCAAGCATGCCCCCAAGGAAGATGAGATTTAGAAGGGGAAAGGAAAAGGGATACAGATTGCTTCTTCCTATGTACCAGGCACAAAGTGGTCCTGGGAGGTTCAGAAGTAAGAACAAGACACACATGCGCTCACAAAATGAAAAACACGAAGAGGAATTTAGACTTGTTAAAGCCTTTTCCTTGCTAGTCCTGTCTGGCAGAGCCTGAGTTTGAAAATACCAATGCCTTTTCTTGTCACTCTCAGCTATAATTTATAATTTTTTTAAATCAATAAATATCCCGCCACTCCTCCATCTGGAGGATTCCTCCTTCATCCCACCACTGCCAAGCTGATCAGAGCCACCTATGCAACGCCATTTGATCCAGAGCATATTTCAATCCTGGCCCGTTCTCAGCCTCATAAATTCCTGACATGATTCGGGAGGCGTTTCTGTTGGAAATAGCTCTCTGCTCTGCTGTCGTATTTATAGAGATTGCTGCTGCCTCTGATCTGAGGCCAAACATTAGGAATAATTGCAGCAGGAGGCAGGACAGAGCTCGACATATTGTTTGTCTGGATTGTTTTAATTTTGAGGTCATGGAAGTACCCCCAGTTGCTGATGTTTGGAGCACACACACACAAAAAAAAGCATTGTTCAGGAATTTTCTATTTTAATATATATATATTTTTTCTTTTTATTGCTTTTCTTAGAGGCAAAGAGGGAATCATTATACCTGCTGCTCAGGACAGGGAGGTGAATGAGATGTTGGTGACTTATTAATTCAGGAATCCTGTCCCTGCAGATTAGAGCAGAGGTTCCCACTTTTTTGTTTGTTCTTTATTTTCTGCTTGTTGAAACAGAGCCAGGAAATGCACATGGCTCTGCGTACACATACGTGTTTCTGTATGTGCATGACAGGAGGGAGGGGGGCTTGGAGCTGTAGGTGGGCCCCAGAAGCATCAGGCACTGGGCTGCATCGATCAGGGCTAAAGCTGCGCATGGACAAGGTGCTAATGCTGGCAGATTGGAAGGAGACTCACATCCAGCCAAGCAACGGCCAACACTCAAGGCGTGAAGCCCTTGGCCATGTGGCTCAGAGCTGAGCAGGAAAGAGGCAGGGTGTACGTGCCAGGAGCCTTCAGACATGCTGTGTCTGAGCTGGGGTAGCTGCATTTGGAAGAAAGGGACACATGCACATGCTGGGAGCCTGAGCTGAGGCCTGTTGAAGTTGGTGGAAAAACATTTTTCACTTCAGTAGGCTTTGGATGATGCCTGAGGTGCAGCTGAAAGGGGGGATGGGGAAGAAGACAGAGTCAAGTCTTCCCAACGTATCACCTCCTCCAAAGAGTCTGCAGTGAGGGGGCCCCAAATTTGCAAGCGTATCCCCAGGAAGATGGGATTTAGAGGGAAAAGGTAAAATAATAAGGATTGCTTCTTCCTATGTACCAGGCATGAAGTGGTCCAGAGAGGTCAGAGCTGACGTGAGTTAAGATTCAAATGGAACTAAGAGTTACAAATACCCTACTCATGAAAAAAAAGTGATACTCTGCAGCCTATCCTACATTATTATATGGGGAAAACTCATCAACACACAGTAAGAAGCACAGAACTAAGCGTAGAAAAAAAGGATGGATTCATTGTGTTTTGCACACAAGGAGCTGGTGAAGACAAGACTGCAATGGAAGACTATCACAAAATGGGGAATTACATCATTATTTTGAGTCTCATCATGTCTCTGTCATTCTACAAGTCCATTTTCATGGAGCTAACCACCATAGCTGTGGCTGGATGTTGTGTCAACCTGGGCAGTTTCACTCACAAAAACCTTATCACAACAAGAGATTTGTATATTTTTTACTTTATGTTTCCCAAGTGCATACAGATTTGTGGAAATGGGATGCCTAAGAAAGCATTCCAAACTGGTCAGGGCCCAAACTGGAAATGGGGTGAATTTGGCTCGGGGGATAGGAGGTTGCAGGTATGGGGCTCCTGGCACTCGGAAACCTCATGCTACATGGTAGGTTGAGGGGCAAACACCTCCTACCCCTGTCTGACCACCAGTCGTTGCCAAATCATCTGGGAAATCACTGTAGTGCAGTGAGCTGGTGGAGTGGGACTTCACTGCAGAGAAGCACGAGGGTTGACTTCTCCTACTGCTGTGCTTTCCACCTAGCATTACTCTGACGCTGCAGGGATTTTGCTTCCCCCCAAGATTTCTGCCTTCATTAGAGTGCTCAAAGACCTGCTTAATTACCCCCTTTCCCCAGTAGATTTAGGAAAACCCACTGCAACCTGCTTCAGGGTTTGAGCAGGGGGGTTGGATGTCATGAACCCCAGAGGTCCTATCCAACCCCTACGATCCTGTGATTCTGTGAAAAGGGGAGAACCAATCTGGGCCGTGGGGTTTCAAGCCTATCCCTATTTCTGGTCAACTAAGCACCTCTCTTATGAAGAAAGGTCGAGGGAGCTGAGTTTGTTTAGATTGGAGAAGGGAAGGATCAGAAGGATATGGGGAGACCTCATTGCAGCTTTCCAGTACTTGAAGGGGGCTTATAAGCTGTGGGGACTGATTTTTACGTTGTCTAATAGTGACAGGACAAGAGGGAAAGACTTTAAACTAAAAGAGGGGAAACTTAGGTCAGATGTTAGGAAGAAATTCTTTACTCATAGGGTGGTGAGGCCCTGGCAATGCTGACCAGAGAGCTGTGGGTGC
The DNA here is from genome assembly GCA_002909625.1 of Bambusicola thoracicus. Lineage (NCBI taxonomy): Eukaryota > Metazoa > Chordata > Aves > Galliformes > Phasianidae > Bambusicola > Bambusicola thoracicus. The sequence continues at coordinate 12,572 of PPHD01015238.1, read as the reverse complement.
CACATCCCTGGAGGTTCCCAAGACCAGGTTGGGCAGCTTGATCTGGTCGGGGGCAACCAGCCCATGGCAGGGGCTGGAACTGGATGATGTTTAAGGACCCTTCCAATCCAAGCTATTCCATGGTTCTATGATTTTCTCAGAGAAATGTAGGTATGGGCTAAGAGCTGCCACAAGTTCAGAGGAGAAAATCATCCATGCTTCTAGCAAGAGCTATAATCATATTATCTCAACACAAGGGAATAATAAAGGGCTCTACTCAGAGAAAATACACTAAGAGCCAACAGCTGGGAGCTGAAGCCAGAAAAACGTTGGTTATGAGCAAGTGAGCCTTGTAAATTGAAGGGGGAGGTTGACAGCCTGGGGCAATCTATCAAGAAATGGTTAAAGGGTTGGCCAATCATGAGGGTGCCTTCAGGAAAAGATACTTTAAACAAATCCAAGTCACTGGGCTCAGTCCAGTTACGAGGTGAAAGCGCCTGGTCTGTGCTAGGCAGGAGATCAAACTGAGGGTTCAGTGGATTTTACCACATTTTAATCTCTGCACAGGGAGGTGCCAGGAAGCACATGTACATTTCTTAACCTGATACAGAAAATGGAAATGAAGCCATCTCAAATTGCCGCTTGGTTTGTCAGTGATGTTGTGCATTCGCATTTTACATCCAGAAACACGCAAAACAGTTCAGACAAGGTCAGAGGTAGAAAATATATATAAGGAAAAAAGGTGCAACGTGTTCAGCTTGACTGGGGCAAGAAAGCAACTGCCTGACTGAATGCTGGCATGAAGGCATCTTTGGTAGACTCCATTATGTTTCTAACAGTCGGACAGCAGCATCCAGCACTGCCATTGTCTCAAATACTGAGTCTACAGCCTCAGAACAAAAGTGCCCAGAAGCAAAGAAGAATGGCAAATAGGCATATTTTAAGGTCCTGGAACTGAACAAGGGCAGAACTGAAATATTCAGGCTTGTTCACACCTTCCTGAGCTACTGCATCTTTTCAGAGGTAGAACAGAGAGGCTACCAGATCTGTGGGTAACCCAGCATTGCTTTTCCTACATTATTATATGGAAAAAAAAGGATGGACTCAGTGTGTTTTGCTCTCCAAGACAGACAAGGCTGTAAAGGTTATCACAAAAGGAAGAATTACACTATTATTCCAAGTCCAACCACGTCTCTGTCATCGCAGTAGCATCTTTCAGTGGAGCTGACCACCTCAACCCATAGCGATGGCTGGACATTATGTCGGCCTGGCGTTTTTGCCACAGTTAATTCATAATAAATTCTCTGCAAGAGAAGAAGTAACTCTGAAAATGTTAGTAAGTTCAACATTGCCTCAAATCTTCTGAATGACCACTGATGTGTTTCAGCCTCCCTCAAAATCCGACACTGGTCATATGTGTATCTTTTGTTTAAAAGATTAATAGCAAAAGAGAGAATGCAAAGTAGGCAACGAAGAAGGCTGGGACAGATGCCAGGAACCCTGATGCTAATCAGCTCCAGATAATGTTAAAGCTCAGTATCACCCTCCCTGGGGACCGTACCCAAGACGCTGCGCCAGGAGGATGTCAGTGCCAGGATTCCTGAGCTGTCAGGGAAAGGGAATCTGCAAATATTTGGTCTGTCAGGAAGGCTGGTCCAATTAGTGAATGGTAGATCAAAGCCAGAATGATTCCGAAGTATGTAAGGGTTTGGGCAGGGCTTACTCAAGTCACCAAAGGGTCGTCCTTTACTTAAAACTATTAGTATCTGACAAGCATGTGCATCTCTGGGCACTTAAACCAGAAATTTCTAAAGTGAGGCTAACGGTCATGGGACAGATCCCCTTTAATGTGGGTCCCTGCATCCCCAGGAAGCTGAAGGAGCCCGAGCTGAGTTCACTGCTTCTCATCCCCTCTAAAATTGCATATTCGTAAACAGAAAGCGCTGCCGTTATCTGAAAAGAGGGATGGAGCCTTTGTCACAGAAGACAAAGTGTCATCACGCAGCTGTGTTACTGCTAGCTTCAGGCTGTCTGGTGGTCCTGGTATGGATTTGGTTAATGTTTACGCCACCAGTCATCAACAAGCAAGGACTTTTTTGGAAATAAAGGAAAAGGGAAAGCAGAGCCCCACGTGAACTCTGAAGTGAAAAGAGTCATGTCAACAGATGTGGCTGTGGGAAGGGCACTGTTCCCATCCACCTTCACTTTTCCACACTGTAGCTATTATTTATTCTTTGAGTGAGGGCAGGAGAAACTTGCAGGTCAAAACAACAGATAAAAAAAGAGAGAGCAACTGGCATGGTTGGAATTTAAGGCATAACATTGGATGTGGATACTCCTATTGGAGAACAGAAGGCTCCAGGGAAACCTCATCGTGGCCTTCCACTACTTGAGAGGAGCTTATAAATAGGAGGGCATCCAACTTGTTACATGGCCTGATAATGATAGGACAAAGGGGAATGGCTTTAAACTAAAACAGGAGATTTATATTAGATGTCAGAAGATATTTTTCACTTGGAGGGTGATGAGGCCCTGGCACAGGTTGCCCAGAGAAGCTGTGGATGTCCTATCCCAGAAGGCATTCAAGGCCATGGATGGGGCCCTGGGTAGGCTGATCTAGTGGGGGGCAACATGCCCATGGCAGGGGGTTGGAACTACATGATCGCTGAAGTCCTCTCTAACCTCTGGTTCGATTATTCTATTGCAAGAGATGGGGGCTGATGGAATGAACCAATCTTTGGATGTGCCTTGGGCTCTCACAAAGTCCTACTCTGGATGCTCTACGTAGGTGAGGTGAATCCTTGTCACCTTTACCTTGTGCCTTACGTCCTTCATCTGGATGGACAAGGGATAACAGGAGATGAGGGAGAGCAACTCTATGTGCTGTAACTCCAGGGTGTAGCTCCAGGACTAGATCTGGCATATCTCCGAGGTTTAGCACCATAAGCAGTAATGCTTTATATCACCTGGGATTATGGTCTAATTACAGACCTCCGCAGGTGGTCCTCTTAGACTGACCCTCTGACTTTGGAAATCTCACCAGTTTTAGAAAAGCAGAGTAGTAGAATCCTAGAATCATAGAATGGCTTGGGTTGGAAGGGACCTCAAAGATCATCTAGTACCAGCCCTTGCCATGAGCAACATTACCAGACACTAGTTCGGGTTGCCCAGGTCTCCATCCAACCTGGCCTTGAACACCTCCAGGGATGGGGGAATCCACAACTTCAAGCAGATCCACCAGTGGATCCTTTATGTCACACAGTATTTCAAAAAATTGGGTTCCATACAGTTGCCCAAACAACACTTGCACTGCAGAGTCCAGCAGACAAAACCAACAAGCAAAGGAGGACAACTGAAGCACTCCGTTTTACCCAAAATCGGCAAATAAGCAATAGGCAGGAAATTAGGTGTAATACTCATGCCAAGTAATGAGCAGCTTCTACAGGCCTCCTCGCCACGCAGGGTTTTGGTGTTTATGAATGTGTGTCCTTCTAAAGGGAAACTTTCATCTGAATTACTCAGCAGGTGAGTCCCAAATGTGTTTTGTGTTCCATTGCTTTGAAACACGCAGCCAAACCTGACTGATTTGATATCCTTTCTGGTCCATGAATACGATAGATAGGAAGGGTAAGGGAAGGGATTTTTTTTTTCAGTGCCATGTGTGCTTTCAGTGCCTTGCAAACGAGCATTTTCCTAGTGCACCTCGTCCTCTGAGTGATTGAGTAAATCAAGTAATCTAGAGACAGTAACTGACAAATCAGACAGGTGCATTTGCTAGCAACAAAAGCCAGTTCAATAGTTGGATTATTTTTCAATACCAGCTTCCAACAACCTGTACTTGGTGCAAGGAAACTCAGGGAAGGGATTTGTCCGTTCTCCCCAAACTTAAAACGTCACCGAGAAATTACTCCCAGACCATACTTTTTTCTTCTGCTTTTGTGCCACAACCCCCTTCATTCGCCCTCAAGCAAATCCACAGAGCCAGATGCTGGTGTTCAAGCATAAAAAGGGAGACTCCGTACTGAGACCTCATCCTGTCCTTTTCCATCACAGTCCTCCCCTACTGACCATTTCCCCAAATTAGGGGCCCCTCCATTCCATGAAATGCTTTAAACATATCCACACCATCATATTACCCTCCCTTTTCCACGTGTTGTGGTTTGGGTTTTGTTTTGCTGTTGTTTTTTTCTTGGAAGTAGGAAATTAAATGTACAAAGAGTTAATAATAATAAATCTCTGCCACCATTTCAAATTGTCACACCCCTTTAATATCTTCCTTTATGCTATGTATAATCCTATGATTCTACTGTTTACTAGCTTCACTGCAGCACTTCTTGGAGGAAGACTGGCCAAATACTGGTTTTGAAGAATGATGGGGCTGAATTCTGAGAGGTTTCTCTTTCTCACCCTATGGTTTGGCTACCAAATGCATAGTCAGTGTGGGGTCCATAGGCAGCCACAGAGTAATGAATGGCCCGGATGAGGTCTAGCTGTGGGCTGGTCCAAAGACCTCACTCCCAGACTATTTTTAAACTCCTATGCACGCCTTGCAGTGAACTGGAGCTGACCTTTGTTTTAGAACAGGAAACTATCAAGAATGTGTTTCTTCTGGGGGTATGTGATGCTTTGCATATATTCCAGTATCTGCTGCTAGCTCATAGCCCATGTTCCTTCCGTGTCCCTCTGGTCAGGTCTCCATGGATATGTAATCTCTTACATCTGTATCTGTAACTTGTATTTGCAATGGACAAACGTACTTAAGACTTCACAGAAATGTTTTTTCTCTTATATGTCCTTTGCTTCTCAGTACACAGAACACTCTCCCACATTTTATTCCGAGGAAATAGTCCAGTCCTGAAGAACCAATCAACAAACAAACAAAAAACAACCACTTGGGAAGGTATTTTACAAGATCTCTAGCTTGTAAGAGAGGTAGGATGTGGACTTGGCTGTCTTCCTTCTCATCTTGTGTTGTGTTTTGCTTTTCCACTTCGTTTGCCTCTTTCGTGCTGTGCAAGTATTTGGACATCGGTCCTTGAATCAGAGCGTCATGCTGATCTTCAATGAAAGCATTTCTCCCCTAGAGAATGGCTTGCCAAGAGCTGTCTTTGCTTCCTTCAGTCCAGTCTTAGCAAATAAAACCTGTGGTTCAGCTTTGCTGCTTGGTCACGGTCAGAGTGCGACACGCTGGGACAGGATCTCTCTTCCTGGGTAAATGATGCGAAGTTAGGACAAGTCAGACGGAGTGCCTGCTGAAACGCTTCCTCACTTTATTGCATCTCATCTGACAGTTCATCTGCCTCCCCTCGGTCCGAACACTTGTCTGCAGCGATGAGGTAGTTCATGTGGTTTGTGATGAAAAGGTCCCTTCCTGGTTTGTTCCAAAGTCCACTGGGGATGCTGTATATTTTCGTTGTCTCCGTTTGTTGCTTGGCCAGCATTTCCTTGCTTGTATAACATCTGCTCACCAGACTTCAGATATCCTTGATCACATTTGGCCACTATGAAGCACTTCTGGCTTTCTGGTGTGTTCTCAAGAACGTATTGATTTCCAAAAATCCGGGTGTTGTGATTCAGCTGTGTTTCTGTCCGATCCACCTCTCCCATGCGGTTGGACTGTTCCTGTACTTCCAGCTGGTAGAGTCACTCTCTGTCTTCCTTTCCATGGAATCAGTGCATCCTGCTGATATCTAGTGTACTTCATGTCTGTTCTGAACTTCTCCTGACGTAGGTGGGAGTTCACTTCCTTTGTCTACACTCACAGATCTTAGTAGAGCAGCTGTGGGAGCATTAGGGTGGATGATTTACAGTTCTGGACAACTGGAGATGGCTGTGAGGAATTGCTCTCCTCTTTACCCAAGAATTCACTAAAGGAGCTGTCCTTCCTCCTCCTTTACTCCCTGGCCCTATTACATTCCTGCTTGACCTCTTCTACCCTATCTTCTACTTAGAACCTCCAGTATCCACCTCCACCTATTTGCTTTACCTCCACTCCTCCCCTATTTTCTTTATACCTAGATTTTTAGATCTATAGACCTCATTTTACCTAACCCAAGATAGTTAAATGAGGTGCTGAGGTCAAGAGCATCCTCAACACATTGTAACCAATGGGGATAGATTCAGAGGGCATTTCAGTGCACTTCTTGGTATGGTGGTGATGAGTTAATTGGTGGTTGGAGATGATGATCTTAGTGGTCTTTCCAACCTTAATGATTCCATGCTTTTTTTTTTTCTGGAAATACATCTTTCTTTCCCCTGACCATAAAGGAGAATGTATGGGGAATGCACTGTTACGTGCTTTGCTTAGATGCTTAGTATTGCCCAGGACAAATCCTGTCCATATGCTGCATAGAGCCATAAAACCACAGAATGGTTTGGGTTGGAAGGGTCCTTAATATCCATGCAGTTTTCATCCCCTGCCATGGGGAGGGACACCTCCCATAGCCTAATGCCCAGTGCCCCATCTAACCTGGCCTTTGGCACTGCCAGGGATGGAGCACTCACAGCTTCTCAGGGCCTCACCACCACTTGAGTAAAGAATTTCTTCCTAACATCTAACCTAAATCCCCCCTCTTGTAGTTTAAAGCTGTTACCCTTTGTCCCGTCACTAATCTGTGACAAAAAGTCCCTCCCCACCATTCCTGCAGCCCCTTCAGGTACTGGAAGGCTGCAATAAGGTCTCCACAGAGCCTTCCCTTCTCCAGGCTGAACACCCCCAGCTCTCAGCCTTTCTCCATAGCAGAAGTGCTTCATCCTTTGAGCATCCTCATGGCCTCCTCTGGACCCGCTCCTACGGCTCCAGTTGCAGTGCCTGGCCCTGGATGCAGTGCTTAGGTTAACTTCTTCCAGTGTCTCTGGAGCAGTGTCCACAGCTTTTTCACCTGCCATTCATACATCAGCAACCCACTTCTGTCCAAATACTACACACTGGAGAGCAATAATAAAGTATGCACAGGTTGGAGGAAACCCTGACAGCTGCTAAGTCTGGTGAGCCTTTTCATTCAGGCTCCTACATCATTCATCCCTATTGCAAGTTTTGTATCATTTGGCAGTGGTCTGATCTATTGTTTCTACAGATTCTTGACCTCTGCCACCAATCTTTCATAGATAACTTTTTCTGTGGGCTGAGAGTGATTTTGGAGAACAATCAGCATCTATTTGGGTCCTCTGATGAAGATGAAGGGTGAGCAAATGACAGCCACTGCCTACTGCAGCTTGTAATGCAATAGCTTACATCTAACTTCATTTTTGAACCGTTGCAGTGCCAGAGCAAAAGCATCAAGATGGGAAGAAGGGTTTGAGTATATCAGAGTCACAAAATGGCTTGAATTGGAGGGAACCTCAAAGAATATACAGTTCCAACCCAACTCCACGGGCAGGGTTGCCAACCATGAAATTAGGCACTAAACTGAAGTAAGGAAGGACTGTAATTTAGTGCCAAGGAATGATTTCTCTCTGAGTTTTGTTCCTCTTTGCAGTTGTCTATGTCTTTGGATTCCCTAGATTTGCTCCTAGGACCGTGGTCACAAAGGAAGTGGAAAAAACTCTGATCCCAAACACATATGCAGCCATTTTTTACTCCCTATGCCTCAAACACAGACACACTCCATGAAATGCTGAGCTGCCTGCACACCCAGGTGTTGTCTGAGCATCAGCGTGCAGCAGTGGTCCCACGGGGGAAAACACACACCATAACCCTCCAAAAGTGAATTTCCCTTCACTTGCCTTCCTGCATCCATGTGGATGGAAATCCAGCCTACAGACCCACATGTTATCTGTTTGGAGGGGATGAGGGGAAGCAGCTGCATGCCGTGGTCCAGCTCTACCCAAACAGAGAGCAAGTGGGTCACTGAGCTGTACTCACAGGACCACAGCTTGATCTAAGACAGAAACAAAAGATGAGAGCAAGCAAATCTCTTCCTCCTTTTTTTCTCCCCTGCTGTTAGTATGTCTTTTCCATTTAGAGATCATCGCTTATTGCTTGTACGAGCAGTGCACGAGGGACCTGTGCTCTCCGCTTCTTAAACTTCTTAAATATAAAGGAAATAAAAGGAACCATTACCCAGTGCCTTGGGCTGTGTTTGCATGCCTCATCACCTTCAAAGGTCTGACTGATAGCTTGCATTTGGAGTGGAATCCCGTTCTCCTTCACAATACTTCTCTTTATGGGATCATACTTTATTGCTTTTTCTCCAAGTGTTTCATTTACAAACTCCATTAATGAACCACTAGGGGTAGCCAAATGTGTTTGGTTGCACGCAGAACCCAGAGAGAGGATTATGGAGCGAGTTCGCTGCAAACAGCCTCACTTTGCTCGCAAATAGGGCAGGCTAACTAATCCTCCCTTCTGCTCTGACAGATGGGCTCTCAAGACCGGGACCTCCATGAGTTCAGGTCCTCGGGGAGACCTGGAAGGACATCAGAAGCTCCAGAGCTGAGAAATCTGTGCAGCAACCTGACCCCATCCAGCCCCAGCACGCGTCTGGCAAGGTAAACCAGTGATGCTTGCCTCATGGCTGTCACACATCTCGGCACAAAAGCCACCGGTGTCCCATTGGGACGATCAAACATGCACTGGGGGATACTGGGAATGAGAAATATCTCCTTGAGTTTAAGTGAAAGTGCTGGGAGAATGAACTGCAGAAAGTACTGACATTGCCAGCTCTCGCATCAGCTTTCCCTCTTGTGAGATGGTGGCGTAGGAGGAAGAGACAGAGCTTTATATAGATCACTGTGTTCCATCTTCACCCTATTTCAGGCTCTCCTCGCTGCACTATTTATGTACAGTCATTAACTGCTGTAACAACAGCACGCAATAAGGAAACAGCACTGCCGTAACATCCATGGGGAAACTTCATAAACTTAATGATTTCCCAAGGTTACACAAGCAGCCCAAGAGATGTACGCAAGTCCTCCTTCCTCCCACTCCAGTGCCTTAGATGGGCTCTTTTCCCCCACTTTTCACTCCATGCACAAAAATAGAGTAAAATGAAGCTATGTTAGAAACAAGAATAACCCCAATTTGCTGGAAAACCAGACCCCACACAACTGGCTGTGATGTGGTGGGTCTCAACATGCATCTGCTTGCTATTAGGCTTCAGGTGACCTTCAAGAGATCCTCACCAGCTCAGATGAGTTCGTAGATTTTGAACCAAGCGTGTGCTGTGCTACTTCACGTGAGTTTGAATAATGACTTCCAGAATTGGAAGCTTCCCTCTGATGACATGAGTAAAACTGTGCTCCTATTCAAGTGTGTGGATGGCACTGAGCTGTGTGGTGCAGTCGACACAGCCAAGAGATGGGATGCCATCCAGAGAGACCTGGGCAGGATGAACAGTGGGCCCAGGAGAACCTCATGAGGTTCAAGAAATCCAAATGCAAGGTCTGCACCTGGGTTGTGGCAGCCCCTACTACTAGTACAAGCTGGGGAATGTAAGGATGGAGCACAGCCCTGCTTGGAAAGGACCTGGGGGTACTGATGGATGGCAGCTGCACATGAGCCAACACTGTGCCTTCCCAGCCTAGAAAGCCAACTGTATGCTGGGCTGCATCCAAAGCAGCATGGCCAGCAGGGCAAGGGGGTGATCCTGCCCCTCTGCTCTGCACTGTGTGACCTCACCTGGAGTACTGCGTCCAGATGTGGAGTCCTCAGTACAGGAGAGACATGGACCTTAGGAGCACATAGCACATCCAGAGGATGGCCACAAAAAATGAGCCAAGTAATGGAACACCTCTCCTATGAGGACAGGCTGAGAGGGCTGGGGCCGTGCAGCATGGAGAAGAGAAGGCTCTAGGGAGACCTGAGGGTGGCCTTCCAGTATATAAAGGGGGGCTGTAAGAAAGAAGGGGACAGACTCTTTAGCAGGGTCTGTTGTGATAGGACGAGGGGAAATGGTTTCAAACTAAAAGAGAAGATTTAGGCTGGACGTAAGAAGCTTTTTTCAATAAGGGTAGTGAAGCACTGGCACAGGTTGCCCAGAGAGGTGGTGGCTGCTCCTTCACTGGAGAACTTACGGTCAGGCTGGATGTGGTTCTGAGCACATGATGGAGCTGTAGGTGTCCCTATTCACTGCAAGGGAATTGGATTAGAAGACTCTTAATGGTCGCTTTCAACTCAAACTATTCTATGAGTCTATGATTCTATTACTTCTAGAAACTCAGAGCTGAAAGTTGTCCCTTGATACACCTCTGTTAACTTCCATGTCTGCAGGAACCCACAGGGTATATGAATTTTTCCTATTCTTCCATTTCCAGGCTCTTTAAGTACCTGAAGTGCTGTCTTTCCTAATCACTTAAAAACATGACTTTGGCACTTTTGCTGCTTGATGGACACTCCATTTAGCCTATTGGTTTTGAGCAATTATGGTGGGTAGCCCTACCATAAAGATTGTAAAGCTTCTTCTGATTGAACGATCTAAAAGTTTTATGGTTACTCTGCCCATCACAGCGGCTTTGGATAGCCAACCAAATGCTTCTAAAGCTTTTCTTAGCCACCACGAGGACAGACAGCTTTAGAATAATATACTATGACTCTGTCAGAACTGCACATCTCTACGAGATGCCTATTTTTGAGGGGCTCATTGCTGTTCATAGAAATAGCTCATTGGGTCCCTTCAGAAGCACGCAGGGCACTGCAAAACTGAACGCAAGACTGCACACAGAGCATTTCTTATGCTTGGACACATGTATTTCCTCCAGAAACACATGCTGCTGATCAGCCCAACAAGGGAACAATGCTCTCCTGATGAAGCTGGCTGATGGTAACAAGAGCAATACAACCCGGCTATCGGAATGCTCGCCGTTTACCTTTTGACACACTGCCTTTCTCTGTTCAACAGCCTCTGGATATGTGAGACGTGTTTCGGATCCAGGTCTAAATCCAGACCTTGGAAGAGGTACGTGACAGTTCAGATTTCAACCTGCACCTACCTCAAATGCAAACACTTTTTAATAAAGCAGAAATCTCCAGATGCATCCAAACAGCTGAAAACCATCAGTAAGGATAGTGCCATTTCAGCTCTTTCAGAGGAACCTCTACTCTCCTTCTTACAATTATTTTCCACCTCCCCAGACTCCATCTTGCCATCTGTTGTAACTGAATCGTTGCTTTGCATCTTGCTCATGCCCTTCACCTGACACAGCCCGTTCCCTCGTTCCAATAAAGGTAGAAACAAAGGAGATGCTCTGCACACAGTAATCTCATTTCAAACCCATCCCATGCTGGGGGCCCCATGCATACCACGCTATCCATCTGATGATGGAGCCCACATGGGAACCTTAGATAATGGATTACAGTGGAGGACACGTATTTTTAAATGTGTTTAAGATGTCTGGTAGGTTTTTAAGAAGCAAGAGGGAGAAAGAATTAAAACAAAAACAAAAAAAAACCCATGGAATCCAAGGGAGAGAAATAGACCCCAGAACAGCAAGGTATTTTTGGAAAGAGGATGAGGAACGTTCTCTGACACGCTGTATTACTTCACCCACCCCAGACGAAGAGGTGAATGATAAAAGTATCCCTAAAGCAGAATTCCCAAAGCTGAAGGCAAGGAGGCAAACAGGTAATATGGTAGATTTTGCACATGGCTTAAATTATCACTGGTACTAAAACAATTCATCATCAGCCTCCATGCTGAAGATGGAGATAGCTATTGAGGGCTGAGTGACTGAAAGAATGAGTCATTTGCTGCCGTCTTTTCTCTGACCTCCACAGCTCAAGGTCTTGCTGTAAAATGACAGGTCAGGTGTTCTGAGCTCAGTATCCAAAATCATAGCCTGGGACTCAAAGGTAATAGTTGTTGTGTCTCTCTGCTTGTCGACGTGGTGCCTCCTCTGGCATGAGGAGCAAATTATCTCTGCCTTGAAGACTTTATTCACATAGTGTCGTAGCAGAGAAAGGGATGGAGATGTCCCATGGTTGACCCTTCAGTGGCTGGTAGTGATGGCATGTCTGACCCCAGAAGGCTGGTAATTGGAGTTTCTTCACTTGACTCCATTAAAATTCTCCCTTTTTACGTTGCTTATCACCATGGTTGTGGTGTTTGAGAAGCAATGTGAGCTTCCCTCCTGGAGACGGACACAGCACATCCCTACATGGTCTTCCAGAAGCCCTTAAAACAGATCAGTCTGTGCTGCACTCTGCTTAAGGTCACAGCTAAACAACCTTTGATTTAAACCGGCACCTTTGGAAGCAGACGGGAAGAATCGTCTCCATTGCCCTCCAAAACAATGGGTACCTTTCCCTACTGAAATCAGTAGACTGTTGTCTCATTTGGGAATGGGTGTATGAGTCTGGGTAACGCCGCCCAGTGCCGAAGTGCATTCCTTCAGATTAACACCACGAGTAGGAGCCAGCCTGTTTCTGGTAAACCATTCATTCTCCCTACAGGCCCTGAGTCTATCCTATGAGCCAGGATTGTAGCTTGCTCAGCCCCTGCCAAGGCACAGCCATTCTCATGGGTCTGGGACCCATCCGCCCTCTTCCTGGCAAAGCGTCTCCCCGAACAGATGCCCCAGCATTCCTTCCACTGCTTTTCTTCCAAACAAAATCTCCCCACCCATAAATCTGCAGACTTGCTTCTCCTTTCCAGCTC
>PPHD01015234.1:0-16224 GCA_002909625.1 Bambusicola thoracicus | reverse complement strand
TTATTCTGAGCATTACATTTCACATTATATAATAAAAAGGCAGGACAACTGCTATTTTACTCTTCAATTACTGAGTAGTCTGCTGGAGGCAAACAGAATTTATACCCCGTTCACAGCTGTTGCACTGGACATGCTCTCACTACAGGCATTGTGCCATCAGTGTCTATGTCATCTCTCCTAAAAGTCAGTGTCTATAAGATCTAACAAGACTGACCCATCATTGTTTTTGCTTACAAAATGCTTCAGGAAAGATTCACAAGTTATCTACAGAAATTCATTGCATAATGTAAGAGGACAAAATGACACTTAAGAAAAACTGTAGAGAAAATTAATGTGGAATCACATTTATTTTCCCAGTAATCCCAATGGCCAAGAACACATTCATTAAGTTATCTAGAAAACTTGATGGACCTAAGTCAAGGCTGGGATAAAGAAAGCAATACCAAACTAACAAACAAAAACTCATTTTTTGGCACAAATGGATGTGGGTTTTTTCAGTGAAGTAGTGTTTCCTGTACTCATTAATTTAAACTAACTTGTGTTGTATTAATAGTCATCATATTCTAAATAAATATTTCGAAATAACTGATTTCTGTTCAGGTTATACCAATGAGAAGTGACTGTATTGACAGTCATGAACTAGAGCGCTTCTCCTGTGAGGAACGTTTAAGGGAGCTGGGGTTGTTTGGCCTGCAGAAGAGAAGGCTCAGCGAGGATCTATGTCTGTAAATGTATATAAATAAGGAGCATGCAAAGAGAATAGAACCAGGCTTTTTCCAGTGGTGTCCAGTGCCGGGGTGGGAGACAGTATGTATTAACTAGAATACAAAAGATTTCATCTAAATAGAAGGAAGCTCTTCTGTGCTGATAATGGAAGACTGACACAGAGAGATTACAGAGTCTCCCTCTTCGGCTATCTGGACATGGTCACTCGTGACATGCTCTAATTACCTGTCTCGCTCCAATTTATAGGAGGGAGAGGAGGTCCTCTGATATATGTATACCTGACATGAGATTAAGAAACAACGGTTCAAATGTTGGTCCAACCAGTTTATTACAAATCCTAGTCATTCGGAGAGATGGGGAAGGGAAGAAGGGCAATAGAAAAGATAGAAAATAGAAGCAAGGAGTCTTTATAGGAAGCAAGAGGGAGATAGTCACCACCATGGGTCCAGCACGGTTCATAGTTTAGTCACTGATCTTCAGTAGTGGTGGGTTGTCGGGCATTGTTGTTCCGTTGACAACTATAACTGTGAGCAACTTTCCAATGGCAGTACAAAGTTATTTGTAAGTCTAAAGTGGTTGAGTCAGCTCTTTTTGGAGTGACAGCTCCGTCTTTTGGATCTTAGCAGGAACTCCTTTTGTTCCCATCTTCCGGGCCTTGCCAGCAGAAAAGGGAGAGCATGGATGCACCAACATGTATCATGCCTTTGTGGGATACAATAGTATCATCCCCCAGTCTCCCATAGCAAGCTGGAGTTATTTGGTCACAGGCCAGTTCTTCCTCCAGTAAACAGTCCTGAGCACTCTCTTCCAAAGGCAAACAGCTCCAAATAAATGCTTTCAAATGTAAAATTGTCCACACAGTGATGTGATTGCTACATGGCAACATCCACCTCTTATCTCCTAGATAAGTCAGTCTTATGTAAAGAAATGCTTCAGAAAGCAAGCTTTGAGCCAGAAACAAAGAAGGATTCATACATTACTCCTGCTTGAGCAGGCAGCTTGGACCAAATGTCCTCCATAGGTCTTTTCCAACCTCAACAATTCTGTGATTCTGACAACTTGAGATTTTACATTTAGTTCTTTTGCCTTTGCTTCTTGAGTCTGCAATTACAAGTGCTTTTTTTGTTGTTTTTGTTGTTCTTCTTCTTGAGGGGTTGTGTTTGTTTGTTTTTTATTATAATAGTTTTTTCTAAACTTTGAAACATTTATTTATGCCACTCCTCAGAGCTTCTTATAGATCACCATATATCTTTAACAAAAAATATTTAGTTGAAATTAGTGTAAAAGCATTACAGTTCTATTTACTAGCTACAGACTTCTATAATATTTCTTCATTACCCACTGGCAATTTGAGGAATGTTGCTCAGAAATCACTATTTTACTGTTTTGCTTGTCAAATATTTTGGTACATATTGAAGTGTTTTTTATTTTCTTTATCTTATTGATTATATGCATCCATCTATTATTTGTTTTAAAGGAGGACAAGTGCAGATGGGATGAAAACAGTTCTCTCTAAGAGACCATCAAAAGAACTATATTCAAAGTAACAGAGATTTAATGCTGTCTAACAAGGCATCAGGAATATAAAAAATATTGCAATGGGATCTTCATGAATTAAATAGCAAGACTGTTGGATTAAGTGAAATAATGAAACACAAATGATATCCTTGCACATACAGTAGACTTCATGTTGATTTATGAGAGGTATATATATTAGCAACTGCTACTTTTTTTAGTTTGATTATACACACAGGTTCCCTCTGAACTTCACAAACCAATTCTGTGCTGTGTAGATTACAAAGTACTGGCTGGCACAGGTTGCCCAGAAAGGCTGTGTAGTCTCCTTGGAGATCTTCAAAGGCCACCTGGGCATGATCCTGAACACTCTCCTCTGGGTGCCCCTGCTTGTGCAGGGGTTGGACCAGATGGCTTTTAGAGATTCCTTAAAGCCTTAACTATTCTATGATTCTTTAAATCTAAACCTATCTACTTCGAACATTATCTTACAATACATTAGTTCTGCAATTTTCAGTAAGAAAGTCTACAAAAGGTTAAAGATTGAATTTTGTCTTTATTTTGAATATATTTGGAAAAATATTATATCCAGATTTCCTATGTACCATTTAAAAAATAAGATCGGTTCTGTACTGACAAGAGGTAAAACCTATTTATTCATCTTTTACTAATGAAGGTCCAACATAGTTAAAGGATTTTAAATTAACTTTTTCCAACCTCTACATAGTTATGTCAGAGCATGGTAGATACTGAGACATTCAGAAAGCAATCTGGAGATCAAGAAAATAGTAAAATGCCACAAAAGGCTCTTTATTCATTTTCCTTTATTGTCGGGCATCTACACTTATAAGCAGCTGAATCTGATATAATTGTTTAGATTCCCCACTTAAACTACTGAACTCTGAGAATGCATTTCATTTATGTCAAGTTGACATAGGTCAAATGAATCGGGCTTTTGAAATGTCTGTTTCTTTCCATTGTCTTTATGATTATGATCAGAAAACTGAATCTCAAAGTAAGAATAAAATTGAGCACACGAATCTGGCTTTTATGTTGACATTTTGAAAGAAGATAACTCATCTTTACTCTAAAATAAATAAATAAATAAATAAATGTTCTTTTACATTTAAAGTCATTTGTGTAAAAATGAATACAAATAAATGGATTCTCAGCATTAGCTTCTGTGTTACATCAAAGTAGAATCATACCATAAGCTTCTCATTCACTAGCTACCATTACTTAGTCACAGTACTATTCATTTTAATTTTGCTTTCATTTGATTCATATTTTGTAAATCATAACCATTTATAACATAATTTTGTCTGCATCAGTAAACAAAAATATTCTAGCATGATGTTTTTACTTAGAATGAGCTTAATCACAGTTAATGTTATCCTACAACCCATGCTTTTATTGTTAACAGGAAACATAATATATATAGTAGTACGTATAGAGTTGGATAAAAATGAATCTATGCTTCCACAGTAATTGTTCATGTCAATAATTTGCAATTATACTGATAAAAATCCCATTTCATCTCTTTGGAGTGTGAAACCTATAAGGTGGTTTACAATAAAGTAAGCAAAACAGCTTATATTAAAATACATTGACAACATGGATGCATTTTTCCTCAAATGTTTAGGTACCGTCTCCTTAAACATCAATCTTTCCAATGATATTTCATCAGTCATTAATCTTGAATCATTTTCATATGATTTTCCATACATCACTTTCAATATTATTTCTTCTTTATCTTTTTAAGAGTATCTCTTAGTTTGCTATCATTTTGTATAAACAAATCATGAATAAAATATATATTGAAGAACCATATTCCAAGTTATACAAAGATTTATGCCTCCATTTAAATCATTTGAGTAAGCCCACTGAGTTCAAGGAGATCACTCCTAGAAGTGAACTTAAACATTTATTTGTAGGATCAGATAGACTCACTAGTAGATTAATTCAGAAGCTCAGATATTTTCGTAGATAAAAAAAGGAAATGAGGGGAAAGTTTTCATTTTCTTATATTTAACAATATTTTTATTAGTTTTAGGCATTTAACTCCGTAAGATATTTTCTGTAATGCAAATTAATCTCATAAAGTTTACTGTAAAGCCTTTCAGATTTGCTAATCTTCTTTTAAAATTGCACCAGAACAACACATCATAATTATGTGACAGAGAAGTTTTCAAAGGACTTGATTTTCAGACAGAAAAAAACTCAGCTATTTTTGTCAAAATCAACTATAACTTCCAGGGGAATAGGAGAAACAAACTACTTTTATATTATGTAATGATAACTAGGTCAAGCCTGGCAGATGTTAAAAGATAGTCATCCTGAAATATTACACTCACATATTCAGAGTGTGACCAATTACTTCTCATTACTAAATTTCTAAGTCATTCAGTGATTGTCTGGCAATATTTCTACATTAACTGTGGTTCTGTAAGTATTTCATCTGTGGATTTTTTTAAATGATTTTTCTTTCAATATTCAGTAATATACAATCCATTATTAAAATTATTTCATACTAAAATTTGACCAACCAATTTTATACTTTTTTTATTTCTCAACCTCTAGTTATGAGATCCAAACGTGTCCTTTCTTAGTTCAGTATAAATTCAGTATAAATAAATTCAGACATTATTTTCAACTAATGGCCACTTTTGTTTTGGTGAAATGAACTCATTTTTTCATACAGTGTATCTATTACACTTACTTGCATTCATTTCTTGCTGACAAAATTTTATTATGCATGTATTCTGTTATACCAAATGAACACAAATACATTTGAAATGGTTCAACTTCTTTTTAACATTTTCTTCTATGCCCTCTTTTATGTCTGGCTCTCTCTGAATGACTGTTATGGCTCTTTTATAGTAACTTACTGCAAGGCCAGTTCTTAACAGGTTTGATTTCTCTAACAGAATTTTTCCTACATAGAGTATTTGTGCATTCAGAACTAAAAGCTGTTGAGACTGGAATTTATTTTTTAAACCTCTTAGTTGATGACTTGGCCCACAGTACTTAACACATGTATCATAGAGCTCAGTGTTCTCTGGTGACAAGGCCTTGTCTAAAACTTTCAGTTGTGGTCAATCATGGCTTTAAGACTTAAGGTACTGCATAGTGTTCCTGAAGAAATGTAAGAGTCAGTATAGTTCTGATAGAACAGCCAGACCTGTCCTGTGAGCAAGTTCAGATGACATTTATCGAAATATGTGCTTTTCCAGATTATTGTTTTTAAAGTCTTGCATACTACTGTTTTTAGGTATATGTGCAGTTTTAGTCAGTATGGTCTAACAGATATTTTATTCTTTCTCATACGCTGTGTGGACAGGAGCCCACATGAAAGAAGTTTTCCTTTGATGCTCCTTTGATGCAATACTAATTCTACCAAATTATTAATAACTTCCAAATTAACAGTTTCCCCAGATTTGATTGCACATAGTTTTAATATCAGCAGTCAGCAGGGACATACTTGGTGGTAATTTGTTTTGCTCTAGAAAGATCAGTAAAAAAGAGAATTATTGTTAAAGAAATCAATCTATATTGTGGAACATCTAATTGATGTTCAGGAGACATTATTTACTTATATTTCTATTGATCAACTGACAATATCATACACTTGTGATAAATGATAAAGGAGTTTAAATTGTCTGATGGCATACTGAAGGATTGCTGTCTGATGTGCATTTCCAAGACTGTGATCACTAATGAGTAGCACTGTGAACTAGCTGTCTGCATAGTTCTACTTAATCATCTGTGTCTTTATTCACTTTTTTATATCGGTATCTTAGGTAGGAAATGACTTCTTGAGAAACAGAAAGTGTAGAGGAGAAAAGAAAAGAGCCTGAATTCAAAAGTGAATGGTCTAAAAGAGTATTAGAACACTAAGACACATATATGGGGAGGTAACAACACATGAAATTATGAAACATTTTACAATGGTTTAACTTATTTGACATGACAAATGAAAAACTAGATTGTTATTCATTGGCCCCACATTAAATCATTACATGAATGATCAAAACATCTTCTTAAAGGATTTTAATTTGTGAGGTCTAGTTTACAGATTGAACAGTTTTAAGTACATTGACAGTATTTATAGTAGCTTAGCTGACTGGTGACAGTTTATTTATCTTCTGTGATTTTTACTTGTTCAATTACATGTTCGTGTCCTAAACTCAGATTTGCAATAACTCAGCTCACCTTGATATTAAGCAGAATGACATGCTCCAAAACAAACTGTCATATTAAAAATCTTAGCTAAAATAATTTGTAAAAATCAGCTGTTACCTAGGAAACACTTTGTGATTCTAAGGCCTTCATTTCCAGTTGAGCTATTCAGCTAACTCCAAGGTCTTAATGATTTACTTCTTAGATGTGTCCAGAGAATTAGGTGTCTTTTACAATTGACTTGTTGGTCATATAGGGCACCACAACTTGTAGAGAAGAGCAGATAAATAATTTCCTGGAAAATATGGCCTTTCCTTTATGACACACAGGAACTGAAGTACTGAGGCATTTATACACATTCATCTGGTGAAAAGTCAGCACTGTGAAATGAGTGGAGTCAGAATTTGATATGTCATACCTCATAGACATAGCATGTGCCAGCATCCTGCTGTTATATGAATCTAGAGTCATGACAGTCATGCTATTCACATTAGATGCAAACTTCAATTCTCAGATATTTGATATTTGTCCTTATTCAGTCAAACAGAACATGCAATTCTAAATCAAAACTTCCTTTCACACAAAACACTACTTGAACAAAACCAAACCAAAACAAAACAACAAAAAAACAACAACAAAAAATCTAATAAGACCTAAAATATTATCAAACATCTAATATTGTTCTTTAAAACTGGAACTTCAATATGGTGTAATTTTCTTGCATTTTCTGCAGTCATTCTTTATAGAGAATCTTGGATTCATGCCAATAAATAAAAATATCCATGAAGTTAAAATAAATCACTGCCTGAATCTGTAGATCTAAGTCCCTTTTGTAGACAGTAAAAAGAAATATTCAATTTTTGGCTTGGATTAATCCCTTCTTAAATTAGAGACCTAAACTAGGTCAGATGAATCTAGCTGTGGAAATGTAGTGATATTTTGTCAGTGTAGTATACAAAAAACAAGATAAACTCAAATGTAGAAGTTGTTGAAGTTGCAAGGATTTAACTTGAGGTGATATCAATACCATACATTCAGAACTTGGAAAATCTTTCATGCTTTCACAGGTGATAATGGTTTTATATTTTAGTTGTTTTTTACATTTCTTTAAAATCTGTAGCTTAAAGATATAGACAAGAGGAATGTTGATGCTAAAGGTTTACACCATTGTCCCGTAACAAACAGAAGTGAAAACATGTCATCTTAATAACAACATTAAGTAAAACTACATTGGTTGCTCTGAAAGTAATGCTTCCTATTTATTTCCGTGGAAATTACAACAAAGAGCACACAATAACTCTACTTTATCAAGCAAATTCGCAGCTACAAAACACTATTTTTTAATGTAATTGCCACCACTGGCTATGATTTTTTTTACCAGTGATGAATGAGAACCTGCATGCTATGCTGATAAAAAATCTGCACCAGCAGAGATGACTCACTGTTTCACAGCTGCTGTGATGGCATCACTGCTAGGAAAATGTTGCCAACACAGTCCATCTTTCATCAACCTGAACAGATGGAAATCAAAAGGTGCCAGTTCTGGACTGTACAGTGAGTGCTGTAGGACAGTCCAGCCAAGATTGGCAGTGTGCTCTACAGTCTTCAAACTGATATGGAGCCTGGCATTATTGTGTTGCAAAAGAAAAATTGTTTTCTTCTCTGGAAGACTCTGGAAGTTTGAGTCTTCAGTTTAGTCAGCATCACAATATTTTTTTAATGGTTCCAGGAAATTCAGAAAGATCGGCCCTTTCCTATGTCAAAAGACAGTGCACATCACTTTACTTGCTGAGGGCTGCATCTTGAACTTTTTCTTCGTTGGGGAGCTCACGTGTTACCACTCTATGGACTACTATTTTGATCACAACTTGTGCTGACACCACATCTCATCACCAATAATGATGTGATCCACTAAACTGTCATCTGCAGCTTTCTACTGGTTCAATAAGACCTGACAAATTTTATCATATTGTATTCCTGCTGTTTCTGTGTGAACATTCATGAGACTGGTACAAACTATTCCAATGTTGCTACCATCATTCCCAATGCATTGAAGCCAATATTCAGTTCTATATCCAGTTCCTAGACCGTAATCCGCTGGTGTACATGATTGAACTGATTAAGAAACTCTTCATTTTGTGGTATGGTGACTGTGCATGGCCATCCAGAATATGGCTTGTCTTTTATGTCTCCATTGACTCTGCTGAAGTGTAACACCTACCACCTCACGGTGTTCGCATTCACTGTATGATCTACAGACACATTCAGCAAACAATAATGAATTTCAGTGGGAGATTTTTTTTTCCACATGAAAGAATTAAATTTCACAACTTTGCTTCATATACACTTCCATGCCAGAAGCCATTTTGTCAGATTGCTGCTCTGCTGCCATCTGCCGCATGTCAACAACACGTAACGAAGTGTTGGCAGGAATGTTCAGTCTCTACTGCCATACTACCAACATCCACCTCAGACATTGTAGTCCAACATAATAGAAGTCATTACTTTTGGAGCAGCTCTCATGAATGTAAGCAGTGTTTGACACTGTAATATAATTTAGCTCAGTGCCACACAGAATGCTCATTTGCAGTGGTCTCAAAGGTGTTTTTCCCTCTTTATTACTAATAATCATACGTATCAGCCTCCTATCACAGAATCACAGAATCACAGAATCACAGAATCATAGGGGTTGGAAGCTACCTAAAGAGATCATTGAGTCCAACCTCCCTGATAAAGCAGGTACCCCACAACAGGTACCACAGGGAGTCCTGAGTGTGGGTTTTGAATATCTCCAGAGAAGTTGATTCTACAACCTCTCTGGGCATCCTGTTTCAGATCTCCGTGACCGTCACTGTTAAGAAGTTCTTCTCCCATTATTCCTTTTCTTATCACTACACACCACTGAGAAGAGCCTAGCCTCATCCATAGAATCATAGAATCATAGAATCCCTAAGGTTGGAAAAGACCCACAGGATCATCCAGTCCAACCATTTGCTCTTCACCAATGGTTTTCGCTAAGCCATGTCCCTCAACACAACATCCAAACGCTCTTTGAACACCACCAGGGTTGGTGACTCCACCACCTCCCTGGGCAGCCCATTCCAGTGCCTCCCACTTCCCCTTAGATAGTTCCAAACAGTTGTCATATCCCCTCTCAGTCTTCTTTTCCATATGAGGATGTGGGAAATGCTCTAGTCCCTTTATCATCTTTGTGGTCTTCCACTAGACTCCTTCTAGGAGAAACCTGTCTTTTTTAACTGCGGAGCCCAGAACTGGACACAGTAGTCTAAATGTGGCCTCACCAGAGCAGACTAGATGGGGAGGATTACCTCCCTCGACCTGCTTCCATGCTCCCTTTAATGAACCCCCGGATAGCATTGGCTTTCTTGGCCACAAGGGCACACAGCTGCTCGTGGACAACCTGTTGTCCATCAGGACACCCAGGTCATTCTCCACAGAGCTTCTCTCCTACAGGTCATCCCCTGATGCATGAGGTTATTCCTCCTCAGGTGCAAGACTCTTGTTAAACCTCATCAGGTTTTTCCCTGCTCAGCTCTCTATTTTGTCCAGGTCTTGTTGAATGGTAGCAGAGCCTTCTGGTGCATTAGCCAATCCTTCCAGCTTTGCATCAGCAGCAGACTTGTTGGGGGTGGACTCTCTCTCTTCATCCAGGTTGTTGTTGAAGATGTTGAACAAGATCAGACCTAGAACCAGCACCTTGGGAAAACTGGTAGTTACAGGCCTCCAACTTGTGCTGCTGCTAACAACTCTCTGAGCTTTGCCATTCAGTCAGTTCTCAGTTCACCTCACTGTCCACTTATCCATCCCACATTTTCTAAGTTTCATAATAAAGATGTTGTGGGAGACAATGTCAAGGTATGTAACATCACCTGTTCTCCCCCCATCTACACAGCCAGTGATGACATCATTGAAGGCTTCCAAGTTGGTCAAGCATGATTTCCCATTGGTGAATCCATGTTGACTACTCCTGATAACCTTCTTCTCCAATTGCTTGGAGAGGGAATCCAGATCAAATTTTTTCATCAACTGTCCAGGGATGGAGGCAAGGGTGACTGGGCTATTGACCACAACTATAAAGTGGTGAATTTGCAAATAAATTATAAGGAAAAGATTGATCTCAATCAAGTCTATGTGGCACCGTGAGAGAAGAAACTGGTCTTTCATAAAAAGTCCTAACTGGCATCTAGTTAAAGAAAGTTGCTACAAATGAAATAGTATTTTCAATATATGCTTAAATATGTGGAATGAACTTAATTGGGGGGAAAAAAAAAAAGACACTAAAAGAAAATGAGAAAAAGGAAAAAGCACTTGTAAGTACAAAGGAAAAAGTAATACAGTAGAATTATAAATACTGTGTATACAGAATTTTGACAGATTAGTATACCACTCTGTGCCAGGAAAGTGTATTAAAAAGCAATCAAATAGAAATGTGTATGTGCGTTTCTGAGGAAGCAGATAAGCTCATGTAAAACAAAGTGTTTACAATGTAGTACACTGACTGTATTACTCAAGTGCAAGTCTATTTGCTCAGCAGCTCTAGAAACAGAAACATTTACTGATGCAGTTTATTTTGGTTATTAACTGTTAGGTATTGTATTTGAAAATCTTTCATTTGCTACTTAAGGTAGGCTTAGGTTGTCTGTTGGATTAAGTTGCTGCTGCGGTCTTTTCACATCAGTATGTAGCCAAGCACCACCACACCATTCTCTCACCACCCCTTCCTCAAATGAACAGGGGGAGAAAATATGAGGAACGGTCAATTATTGTGGTAATCAATTTTATGATGTTAGCATGTTTTAAGCTCCTTTTATGGATTTGTAAATTCTATGTGATAGTAAATGCATAAGATACAGAAAAATATTAGTTGATTAAAAGATAAAACAAGTAGGCATAGACTGCTAGATGAATACACACAAGTAACGGGATATTATTACTGCAGTCAGTCATAATTTTTAAAAATTACAAATATAAAGATGTCAATAAGAACAAGGAAAATAATATACCTTTGCTTAAAAATTCCTTTGTGTTTTCTAGTGAAAATGTAGTTCAGGATTAATTAATGGATTGTCTGCACATTATAATTTATGCTGACAGCATGCTAGAGAGAAAATTATTTTCTTACAAGAATATGCTTATGGACCACCATTGTTCCAAGTTTCTTTAATCACTTCTGTTCTGAGGAAGAAAAAAAAAAAATACGTATCACAGGTTCTGAAATAAGTTTATGTAATGTATATACAAGTACAGTTTCCTGCTTTTTCTCTCTTTTTTTTTTTATTTAATTTATTTTCATACAGGAGTCTTTAAGCTTTTTCTTGTGCTCCTCAACTTATATTTCCCTGAAGCTCCTCACTAAGTCTCCAGATACAGTGAGACAGAACAAAGTACATATGTTTAGAATATATATTCCCTGTCTGTTTTCTCTTGCTACGTACCTGCACAGTAACTTATTTGATGAAGAAACAATACATCAGATTGATGATTTGTGAAGGAGTCAAAAGCTTTCTGGGAATGAATAATAACAGTAGCAATAACAACTGAAGTTTTTGACTGTTGCCCATATTTGGTCACTTAAATGTCGTATGATAATGTGATTTTTCAAAGTTCAAAATTTTTGTTTTTCTCACAAAATGTGGTTAGGTGATTTTTCTGTCATGGTAGCAATCTTTTTGCCTCAGGTTTCTTGAACACTTTTTCTGTCTAACATCTTCAGCATCAAAAGTTACTCTTGTGTAGGTCGAGTGAGTGATTCTAATAACAAAGCTTCTCTTTCTTAAACTAGCATTCCTAGGCAATAGGTGTATGTCAGTACAAAATGATATAGTAATTTCTTTACACATCATAATACTCTATGATCACCGAATTTACTTCACTGAACCTAAAACTTCCCTGTAGAATCATGGATGTCATTTCTTCTTAATACCTACATTTCATTCTTTTGTTGCCCATATGAGCCTTATGAGCTACTAAACAAATATTTCCTGTTGTTTAAAGTGTACCATTAAGCAATATTTTTAATACAAGCTGTACTGGAAGTTTGAAAAAAAAAGCATGTTTTTAATGGAATTTATTTTCCTGTATATCTTATCTTTTTAAAAGAGCTACAATTCCAGCTGAAGTTTCATTTCTTAGCTCTGCCTCTCGCATAAAGGAAAAGAATGCTACTCTTTCTGTGGCAACAAAACAACAATTATGTTTGTCCTTGGCCTGAATTTTACTTTGCATAGAGCTATTTTTAATTTATTAGAAAGAAGATTGCCTACTTTATATTCATTTTAGATATCTTCAGCGTGTGCCTTTAAACATTTTAATACCTGTCGTATGATATCCCTTTTAAACTCTGTAATGAATTTGCACATGAAATAGTTGAAACTCAAAGAATTGGACTGTCAGAGAACATTGCTCTGCATTAGCCTAATTTCCACCTTAAAAAGCAATTAACTGGTTTAAGTGACTGATAGTGAACTACAAAGCCTTCCACAGCTTCTATGGGAGGTTACCAAGCAGTAAGTGTTAAACACAGATCAATTTTTCATTTTTAATCTGATCTTAATTTGATAGCAGTCAATAGTGGGCTGTTGGCAGGGCCACAAAAACCTGCCTCTTCACTGTTTGCAGTGAACTGCAACTGAGACACAGAAACTATAATTGAAGTGAATTGGGAGGATAACAAGTGTTAAAAATATTTCAGATTTTGTATGATTTTTTCTTTCAATTAATAAAGGGAAAAAAAAAAAACCCACTGAAATATTAAACTTAATGTAACTGACTCTTCCTCTCCTGTTCTCATCCTTACCTGTATAATCAAGTACTGGAAAAACAGTTGCTGGATTTCCTTTGCTGTTTGTTCTTTCCTCCCTTTAGTTAGTTGTTTATTCAACTGCTAGTTCTGCCCAGCTTTTTTGCTACTTTCTGTTACTTTGACTTCCTTGAGACTCTTCTCATTACTTTCCATTACTCCTTTCACATTCTGCAGAAGTATTTTGTTATCTATTGTGTCTTCTATACTCTTGTTAGGATGAACATCGTTCATCCTTAACACACATCAATACTTACATACATGTGCTGAGAGAAACTTATACTTCAGCTCCTTTCAGAAGAATAGGAGTAGCCTCTGCAGAGAGCCATCCTGCCAATCAGATGTTTTGGATAAGTGTTACTGTTTTTTTCCCCAATCTTCTAAATTGTGTCAAAGATCAAGGATAGTACTGAGCTAGTTATACCTGAAGTAGGACATCCAGAATGTGTTACACCAAATACATTGAATTTAATTCCCTGCATCTTCACTAGCTCTGGAATTACTGTGCTTTTTCTCTCCTGCAGTGGTGATTGCTCCTGTGTCACAGGATATTCTTTAGTAACACAGCACAAATATATATATATATGTATGTATGTATTGAATTGCATATTTTTTAGCAATAAAGATGATTGTGCTATTCTGTGTTTGCCAGATATCTCCAGAAATATATATTTGTATATAAAATATATGTTTATCTTCACATTAGCAATGGAGACTGGCTATATATTTTCAAAGAGGCGAAGGTTGTGCATTTGTTAGGTGTGAGCCTGTTGAAGAAAATGGAACAGTGTTATCTTTGCCACAAGCCCTATGATAAGGGTAAATAACTAATCTTTATGACATAAAATGAACTTCTCTGTAGGATAAAACAAACAAACAAACAGTATTTTCTAATCAACCAATGAAGTATATCACCATAAAATGAAGGATAAATTCATTTTTTGTGGGGCTGTCTGAAAGAGAGTTGGAGGTTTATGTTATAGTAAGCATACTGAGCAGATGCAGATAGCATCTTTTTAATTAACCTTTATTTTTAAGAGTTTTTGGAGTGAAATAATAGTTTGAAATTCCTTTTTTAATGACTCTCTTTCTTTTCATGCATATAGCATGCTTACAGTATGGGTTCCAGGTAGTCACTAGTGTTACTGCTTTCTTTCCATTGTCAGAGGACTGCAAAATATTGGGGGGTTTTGTTTGTTTGTTTGCTTGTTTTGTTTTATTTTGTTTTCTCCCAGTACTGACAAAGGAAGTACTGCAGTGATAATATTATAAACTACAGAGAAATTGCTTGGTCTGGTTTCAGGTTTCTGAAAACATTTTGAAGCCATGATCCACCAATTAGTTTTGTACATCTTTTACAACCAATAAAGTTTGTTCATGTATACACTCTTGCACTTTGACAATACGTGAGGAGTAAATCAAATTGTTCCTTAGGGCACCCATACAGAAAAGATTCATATCACATTTTCTTGAGGAGGGCTGCAAGAACATTTTATGGAAATTTTGTGGCATTCTTCTTGCCTGAAAAATTGACCTTGAAAAAAAATCTTTGATGACACACGTTGCTTTTAAAAGGACTCAGCAATAATCCATTTTAAAATGTTATTGTCTTCATAAATTTTGCATTAAAATAAAAGTTAAACATTGGTTTGTTAAAAAAAAAAATATTGGCTGATATATATGTATTATTTTACAATAATGTAGAACTTAAAACAAACCTACATAAAGTCATACTCAAAATTGTATACCAGTGAAAAGCAGAGATTTTTTAACTAAGAAAACTTTTCAATTCAAGCTGTACTACCAGCCAAAACAACTAGCTATGCAGGACTAACCATCCCAGTATTCTCTAAATATAAATTAATAATGATTAAATTACTGCAGAATCATTCATTAGATGAAGAAGAAATAAATTATGTCACAGTAGTCACAAATACTAAAATGTTCATATGTAACTAAAATTACTATGTTCTTTTAATAGATTTGGGGAACTTTAGTGGTCGGACAAGAAGTGCTGTCTCTGTACGTGAAGGTCAAGGAGTGGTTCTGATGTGCTCCCCTCCACTTCATTCACCAGGTACAGTAGGTTGCAGTTTGTATGCATACTGATCCTTTACAGTACGCTCATTATAGGATGCTTGACATTCTTGATATATGTATCTAACAGTGGATCTTGAAGATGAAATATACACTTTTCTGTTGACTTTTTTTGGAGTACCAAAGGAGTAATTAATGCTCATTCTGCAAATTCCAGTGAATAGCAACAGGATTTCTGTATGAGAATGTTTTATTCCCACTACAAAAGTTCAGTGTATCGATTGTCTCCATGCTACTGGTGAATATGCTTCCTTGAGGTCACGTAATATTTCTCCCACAGTTTAGAAACCTTCAAAAATTGTTCAAAGTGACAGTGTTTAGATACGGATTTTGAATACACATTGGCTTCTCTTTTCAGAAGTACAATCATGGTTTTGATTACTTCCACTTCCTGTACAACTTAGTTTCCAGTACACAGTGACATCATTACTAGCAGCCAGCTATGTCATAAATCCCATGAAATGCCCATGAATTTCTAAATGAAATTGTAGATATTCCAAAGAGATTGTGTTTCTGCTTTCCAGATTGGTGCTCTTGAAAAGGCTGTGGACAACTAAATGTGTTTTCATGTTTACATAACACATAATACCTAGAGACACAGCTATAGACAGATTATTTTGTTTGCAACTAGGTGCAGTATACTCCACTGTTTTCCCATTTGGGAAATGACATCTGTACAGAATGGATTTTTCCTGACTTCAGATTTGAGTTCTGGAAAAAGTCACATTGCAGACAGAAGA
Source organism: Bambusicola thoracicus (assembly GCA_002909625.1). NCBI lineage: Eukaryota > Metazoa > Chordata > Aves > Galliformes > Phasianidae > Bambusicola > Bambusicola thoracicus. Next base: position 147 of record PPHD01015234.1, on the reverse strand, counting down.
AGTGTAGAAAACAATACCTCCTCTGAATTTCAGTTGTAGAGATGTATTCTGTTTGTATCTACTGTAGGATTATTGTTATTACTGTATTATATTGATGAGCATGATTAACACTTGTAATTATCTGATCATCTCTCTATTTTTCTATCT
>PPHD01015233.1:2723-16226 GCA_002909625.1 Bambusicola thoracicus | reverse complement strand
TTAAACGGTCATTAAAACAAACAAACAAAGGTCCTCAGGGGATAGTATGAAAACAAGCAGTGGTCTCTGACAAAAAGGATAAGGTGGCTTTTTGTTCTTATTTCTCTTATTTTTCTTTCTTTTCATCTCTACTTTTTCTCCAGTTCTGTGAGCACTGGAAAAAGAGCGGTAAAGTAAAAATCTGCTATTGTTGTGAAGTTGCTTCTTGGGTGCCATGGCAGCAAGCATGGGGCTCAGGTCCTGCCCTGCAGGTTGGGGACCATGCCGGCAGCATGGCAGTAGCAGGGTGACCTTGGACGGCTGTGCGAGGAGAAGAGAGAAGGGAGAGACTGCAGTGTGTGATGTGCCCTGCTCTGCTGGGTTGCCCATGCAGTGTTTATTGATGGTATGCTGTTGTGCAGCAGCACAGGAAAGGCCGTCATAAGAGATGCTGAAAATATCAGAAAGCCCAGGGCTGTCCAGAGTGGACGGTGCTTGTTTCTTGTGGCTTTGCAAGGGCTTACTGTGTAGTTAGTGTCATGCCCATTGCTCCCAGAAGTCAGTGAACATGGAAACAGGGGGAGTTCCCAGGCTGCCAGCTGACACTTCAAAGAGCTTTTTCTGAACTCAAAAGTAACTTAAAAAGAAAAAAAGTATATATCTTGACACTTCAGTTTCATTCCCTGTATTTATAGCTTAAATGCATCAAAACTGTCGTACTGAGCTGAGATCAAACTCTTGTTGAAATGCCAATGTACGGCTGCTGCCTTTTCTTTTGCATTCAAAAAGATTCTGTATCTACCGTCTCTGTTTACTACTTGCTGAGGTCTCATATTGATATGAATGATTAATTGCCGAGGATTCATTTTTAGCTGCTTTGGTTTGTCTACAGTTGTTGCTATTTATTAAATATGTGATATCTAATCAAGCGTTTAGTGCTTGAAAAGGGAAGAACCATCTGTGCTTGAGACTGCGAACACAAAGTGAACGGGGAGTTTTAAAGGGCTGCAGTCAGAGAAGAGCCTTGGGAACGCTGGGAGGGGGATCCACGTGTGGCTGTGTCCGCCACATCACAGCCCTGATGTCTGCAGACAGAGCGTGGATAGGAGAGAGAGCAGAGACATTGATAGGGAAAGCAGGTGTTTTATGAGTATAGAAGGGGCTAAGAACTAGGGAGGTGCTGAGAGCTTGGAGGGAAACCTGCACTGACATTTCCCATCATCTGCAGCCTTCGTATGTTTCTCTTGCAAAAAGAGGGACACATATTCAACTTCTTTGCAGGAATAAACAGTTATCATCTGTAATCCCTTGTGTGAGCACAAAGCTTACTCACCAAGGCAATAGATGCAAGTAAAGCTCCTCTTACATCAGTCTGTAAGCGTGTGGGCAGCTGCGTGGGGCTGTGCAGCCTGGGCAAGGGCTGCAGCCTGATGCAGGAGGATTTGTCTCACTAAAGATGTAAATTTTTCCCAGCCTGGAAGGCAGAAGTGCCTCAGCCCAAGTCTTGTGCCCTTGTTCTAGGTTAGAATGGGAAAAAACTCTGAAATGTGATGAAGAAATCTCCCATGCACTGCAGGAGGAGCCCAGTGTTGTGGTTTAACCTTGCAGACAGCTGAACAAATAGGGGGGAGGGGGTGGAATTGGAAAGTGCATAAACTCATGGGCTGAGATTGGGATGAGAGGAGAGGAGAGGAGAGGAGAGGAGAGAATGTACAAAGGAAGTGATGAACAAACCACCTGCTGACTGATGGCAGCCAGTCCCCAAGCAGTACCTCCACCCTGTGTTAGTGTCAAACATTCTCAATGGGTTGAGGATATTTCCACTTTCTGTAGGGATTTACTGCTCCTGAAGGCTTCCCTGTCTGTTCACGTCATTAGCACAGCTGATGCTTGTAATAGATTTATGCTTCTCCTAATGCATTTCTGGAAGAACTGTTGATCAGGTCACCATTTTCTTGCAGACAAAACCTGGAGCACTGTTCTAATTTCCTTGCTATGAGACAACTCAGTATGGTATCAATGATGAGGTGTATCTCCCTGCAGCAAAACTAATTATACCTTTTGGTAGGGAAGTGGCAGTAGAACTGGTTTAGTCTTCCAAAAGATTCCACACTGTAATATGCAGGACTAATGTGCCTTAGATTCAAAAAGAATTAATATCAATTATTTTCATGCATATTCATGAGAGGAAGGCTGGTTTAGCAATCAAGCTAATAGTTTTTGCTAAATTACATTTAGTTGATTTCATGCTATATCTTGGCACATTCCTGATTCAATTTAACCGTTAAATAAAACCTCCCACATCTACAGCAGTGAACCCCAACACTTTCAGCTCAGCAGCCTCTGAGCACAGTGACTGAGGCTGAACAGATTCTTGGGAGGCTGGGAGTTATTCATGAGCGTTGTCTCTTCCTGGTGCAGAGCTGAACCACAAAAGGACCTTAAGGAGCAGTTCCCAGGCATTCAGTGCTGCTGAGTGCTAAGGAATTGGCTTTCTTTTGTTTTTGTTTTCTGCATTCAAACCATTGTTTTACTGAATACAAGAAAATGCAGTAGTGAGAGATGTACCTGATGGAGGAGCACAAAGCTTCAGGGATGGTTCTGTCTGGGAGGAGGTCTTGAGTGTGTCTCTGATAGATGTGGCACCGAGTGACATGGTTAGTGGGCATGGTGTAATGGGTTAGTGGTTGGACTAGATGATCTAAGTGGTCTTTTCCAACCTTAATGATTCTATGATAACAGCTAATGCCTTGCCATAATGCCAGCAATACCCATGGAAATAAAAGGCTGCTGTAGCACTGAGACAGGCGCTGGTCACCAACACAGGACGCTATGACGTGTTGCTTCTTACTGAAATGGAATTGTATTTTGAGGTCTAGCACTCTGCTATGTCAGACTTAGGATCACAGAAGGATAGGGGGAATAAAAAAAAAGCAGGGATAGGAAATAAAGTGGCCTGGATGTGTGAAGCAAAGGTAGATAAAATCAGAAAAAGAGAATTAGAAAATGAAGTACAAGTCATGAGAAAAGAGAATGAAACAAACTACTGTTCTGAATAAATGTGCCCTGGAAAAATACTGGGAAACCCAGCATGGTTTCCCAGCATGGTAGAGTGTTTAAGAGCAGGTGGGATGCTCTGTGCATTGTACATGAGGTTTTCACTACAGCCTGCTCTTCAGTTGCCTTTCAGGGACCCAAAACCTGGGGAGAAGGGGGGAAGTTTGAGCTTCTGTGTGTTTGCTTTCTTTTCTAACTTCCTCCAGTGGCAGAAATAGGACAGATGCTCCCCTCTCATCCTTTCTCAAGCACTATTACTGTACTGATGTCTGAAGGCAGCATATGCCTTTGAAGTTTGCCTTTTCAGTATTTTCATTCATTTATCATTTTCTTTTCCCGTGCACCATTTGCATCTAGGCTCTGCTCAGAAGGAAGACTGACACCATTTATCATTTAATGGGGGTTGATAGCTCTCTGACAGCTAAACATGTTCTTAGCAGCATTAAGGAATTTACAGGCAGTCATGCCTGAAGGCTACTTCTCTGCCCACTTCAGCTTAGTCAGCAGCAGTTGCTGCAGCAGCTCTGGATGCCTGTGTGTAAGCAAAGCATTGGCATATAATCAGCAGAAGTACTGTATCCCCTTTTAGGCCAAGTAGACTTAGTCTCCCAATAGATACAATTACTACAGCTATAGCTGAAATCAAGGAATTAACTAGTATTCAGTCTGGGCTTTGTCAGGCAGCTACAGAATTAAGATCTCAGACAGTACAAAACAAAATAGAAATGATTTTGGTTTTATATATTTTATACTGTGCAGTAATGCTTTCAGATGAGCAGAGGCATTTGAACTCTCCCAGACTGTGCACACAGTGACAGGGAGCACTGCAGGGGTGTGGGCTGATGGTGCAGGGTCCTACCCCTCCTGAGGACAGAGCTTGTGGTGCAAATGGATCTCAGGATGGAGAAGTGGCATGGTGAGTACCAGATCAGGTACAACTTGTAAGCATAGGCCTCTATTCCCCAGAAACCAGTGGGACTTAGAGATTTGGTTGGGGACTGCGCAGATTCGAGGTCTTAATTTGCATCTTAAGACTGAAAGTTGTGTATATCTTCCTTGCCTCTTTATCCTCATCTCCTTGTCACAATCCATTACCATTCTTAATGGCCTCAGTGCTTTCTAGATGAAAATATCCTGCAAGCCTGCTGGTCAGAAGCATGGCATCAGAAGTGAGAATTTTCTGCAGAGTTTCAGCATAAGTAGGCGTTTTCTAGTGAAGAGGTGTTTCCCAAAGCAAGTCCCTGTTAATAAATGCCTGCAGTGAGCGGGTGATGTTCCCCTGTGCTCCACAAAGTGGGGAGGAGATTAAGGAACTCTCCATCTGTTTCTGTGGGGTATGGCTTAAAATGCTCCGTGTCTCAGGGTCTGGGGAGACATGGGCTGGCATCGGCACGGCAGGAGGGAGCTGGGCAGTCTGACTCCGACTATGTTGTTTGCTTGGGGAAATGGGAAGGCTGCAGGAAAAATCCCTTAGTAAATGGAGCATATGAATGAAACCTGGTCCTGATGCCAAGTTTATTCTGCATGTCCTCATGGAGCTAAAAAAGTGCATTAGACTAAACCATTATTGAACTTCTTGATTACATAACAATTTCCTCATCGTATTTCCAAGAATATTGAATCTATCTATATTCAAACACCCTCCTACTCTCTCCCACACACCACCCCTTCTCCTTTCTATATCAGCTTCATTACTGAGGATGAAAACAGAAAAAGTATAGGGCATGTTGCCATGAGCAGATAGAGCTTGGATGCTTACATTGGGATTTTAGAGCCATCTACGGGATTTGGACAGCCTATTCTCATTAATTTTAATGGCTTTGAGAATCTCCAGTCTTATACTTTGACTTTAGTTAGGGTTCTTAGCAGCACAAAGACCAGATAATCAAGCAATACATATTACCAAACCTATCCCACCTGCAGGATAGTGCTCTCAGTTCTGCTGCCCACCAAATTCTGCTACTTACTCACATAATCAGCTTGCACGTCTCATTTGCATGCGTAATAACCAGCCTGTATGTACAATCATGCTAATCACTTCCAGGAAAGTGCTTTAAATTCATTCAAAAGCTTGCCCTGCCTGCCCTTGGGTTATTCAGCTTCCACAAAGAAATCATACCAGCAATCCAGATTCACTCAGTAAAAGTCTTTGCAGAACAGTCTATTTGATGGAGAGTTATTTTCTGGAATCCTGCCTATACATAATATACTGAATCGTGCACTGCAAGGCAGTGCTGTCCTTAAGAGCCAGTCCAACACCCTCTGCGAGCTACCGAGCAAAGTACCTGATGGGGAAATTCACCATTTATGGTGTGCTGCAGCAGCTGAAATGTAAGAGCAAATGCAGAAACAGAGAAAGGGAACTTACGCAGCTTATTTCATGCAACCTGTTAGAAGAAACGCTCCTGGGGACATGGCCTCAGAAGCACATGGCTCAAAAGTGAACCTGGAAGAGCAAAGGAAGGAGGGAATGGTGGGAATCACATGGAAGGGCTGCCCACCACACTGAGCATCCCTAGAGGGTGAGGTGTTGGAACAGGCTGCCCAACAAGGTGGTGGAGTCACCAGCCCTAGAGGTGTTCAAGAAAAGGGTAGATGTTGCAATGAGAGGTATTGTTTAGTGGGCATTGTGGTTATGGGTCTAGAGAGGTCATGAGTTGGTGGTTGAACTAGATCTTATTGCCTATATCAAACCATAATGATTCTATGATTGTATGATAAACACTCTTGGTAGTGTATCTTTCCTTCCACTTTCTGTGTCTCATTACTGACAGTGGAATATACAAAAGCTGCAGTGCCAGAGAATCAGTATGGCTCTGATAGGAAGTCCTATAAGACAGACATTCAGTCATTTCTGTAATCTGGAATACAAGACTGTAAATATATTGGCACAGAGCATTGCGCCATTGAATGCACTGCTAATGCTCAGCAGCAACAGCAACTTGATCCAGTTTGCTGCAGACAGCTGTTGCTCAGGTGGGTTTTTGGGTGGTGCATACTACAAGACATGCCTTAGAGAAGGATCCTCTAAACGCCTTCTGGAGAAATTTATCTTCTGTTGTTTTGGTATTTTCCAACTAAAAAGTGCCCTGAATACTTGAGGACAGTCAACCCACATTTGGAAGTTATTTCTTAGCCTGACAGCCTTCTAAAGATGTATGATTGCAGCAGATCAACAAAGGGGAAAATCTGTATCTTTGGCATACAGGTGACATCTCGCTGCAACTTGCTGGAGAAATGATAAATGTCTCTGTCTGTTTATTGCTTCGCTCCGTGGCTAGATCTGCTAGACTAAAAACAAAATTTACCCTCAGATCTCCTAGTTTTCAAATTTATGTTCATCTGGCATTGCCTTGATCTTCAAAGCAGGAAAGTATATCAAAAGAAACAAGGTTTGACACCAATTACTGCTTCTGGATGGCATCCACTGAATAAAGATGGAGTGTTAATATTTACACTGAAAGCGAAGGAGATAAAACACACTAGGTACATCTAAGTCTACAAATAAGCCCCTCTGTGCATAGCGGGCAGAGATAAAGCCCGGCAAGGAATTGGAAACTGCTATTGAAAACATCCCAAACACCTTCAGAAATCGCAAGTTGTAAACAAAGAAATCACTGCAAAACACTGAAAGAGCCTTCTAGGAAAGCAAATGTGGCTCCCTGCTTCTGGGGAAATTTTCTGGTCTTTAGAAGATGATCTTTCAAATTAATCTACAGAAATAGTTGTCTGAATTTCTCTCTGCTTCAGCATAAAGTCCTGTATCGAAATATCTCCACCAGTTTCGCCTCATTTTTCACCTTTCCTTTCAGCCAAATAAAAGCAGAATCCATGAGTAAGCTTAAATGGTTGCTTCTTCTGATTGCTCATAAGCCAGATTGTATTTCTGCTGACCTCTTTCTAACACTCAATTAACTGAAATGTAGAGATTCATTTTGAAGCTATTTGTTTCCTATCAGTAGATTGTCTTCAGTGAATACAGTTTTATACTCCCAACACCAAACTTTCTTATAAACAATCTGTTTTAAAAAGAAAGGGAATCTTCCCAGCATTTCTCCTAGTAAAAATTAAGTAACTGAAAGTGATGATATTCTAAAATTCCCAGCATTGTAGAGGAAGCCATTTACACCATTCACTTTTTTTCATTTAATCCAATTTAAGCAATGAAAGCAGGCCGTTTAATGGAACTAATGTTTGTTTCTAGTCAGATTTCATTCTTCAGATTAAATTAGCAGGTCTGCAGTGTCATGGTCAAATCAAAGTTACATTTTCAGTGATTTAAATGTAGATGTTTTTTGTTACATTGATTAGGAAGGGTTTTTTAACCTGCAAGTAGATTTTAGAACACTTTTTTGACAGTCAGACTGTCAAAATTGAAAGTCTTACATTAAATTTGGATTTTTTGAAGGTGTATGAGCTGACTTTTCTCCAAAAACAGTAGCTGAATCTAATTCAAGCTGAATTTAATTCACGTAAAGCTTCCAACCTTTGCAGAACACTTCTGTCTTTCAGCTTCAGAGAAGAGTTGGGGCTCTTCCAGAGACAACGCAGGTGCTCACAATCCGTGTTGCTTCTGTGCGTTTCTTGTACAGCAGCAAGGCTTGTACCGCTGTAGGGACTGTGCATTCAACAGTCTGATAACTCCTGGCCGTTAGAATATCTGTGCTGGATTTGTCTGAAGAGAAATCCTGCAAGAATTTTTTGTCTGCAGAGCCCCAGGTGGTTATTGTGGATATTCTGGTGTTGTGAAGCTGTCTGAGAGACATTGCTGTGAGGAAAGCTACTGTCTAGTTATACGGGCAAGGAGGGACATGGGCTCAGAGCATGTCCGATTTGCAATTCATGATGCAGAACTCCTGTCATACATCTTATAATTCATTGCTTCATATTGTGTATTTAGTCATCACACACATATTTTGCAATTGATTTTATGCTTCTTTTCTATCTCAAGCGGAAGAAAAGCAAGCATAAGGGACCAGCTTACGCTGCCATGAATGCATAAAACATTAGTCACATATACGTGTGTTTTGAAATCATTTCTGTATTTTGGCAGTAACCTAAGAAACTAGATATATTCCTACCCAATTAACAAGCTTGAGAAAGAACCCACTAGTAGGAAAAAAAAAAACAACCATTCCTCAAATTGTCTGTCAGCTCTAAAACCTCCCTCAAATGACTTTAAAAGAAAACGTAATTAGGGAAACTGGAAAGAACAGAATTAAAACAGATATGGAAGGACAGTCTGCCTACAGCATCTGAATGCTGCAAACATGCTAATCTAGCATTTCGTGCTTTCCAGTTCTGCCTAAAGTCAATGGCCCAGGAGCTGAGCATGTGTACGTGATTTTTTCAGAGAGGTTTCTCACTGCAAACCCCTCTCATCTCTTTGCACTCTTGATTTCAAGATCTGGTTTCTGCCAGGGGCAGAGCTCTCCACTGGCTGGAACTGCCCTGCCTATGCTGTCTCACTGTGGTGCAGTTCCGTTCACCTGTCTGGGTTTGCTCTCTTCCTTTGTTGTGGTGAGGAGTTGGGATGGCCATTTGGTTGTGCACAGAAAAGCTCATGTCTCAAAATGTTTTAGAAAGCCTCAGAAAATTTTTTGTCTTTTACAACTGTCAAGTTTCTAATTAGAGATGAATCATTCAAAAAGAGTATATTACTTGGACGCTTACATGTAGTGAAAATGTACACGCATCACTATAATAAGCCATAGGCATTCAAAAATTATAGACAAAGCCATGCATTAAATGGAGGACATCACTGTGACTGAATATTGCATTCACAATTACACTCCCTCTTGCTTAGATTTCAGAGATGGTTGTCCAGATGGGCTTTGTTGGGCACCTAATTAGTAGTTAATCAAAAGGTCCCGCTGTGAACTGCTTCACAGTCCTTCTGGCATCCTAGCTGCTTGGAACACATTGAAAATGAATGAGATAAATGCACAGGAGTCAAAGTAGATGTTTTATCTGCTCTATGCATCCGATATAATTCAAAGCAGTTTCCAAAATAGAATCACTTCAGGATTCATTTCCATGTACTAAGAGTTGAATTAGTCTAGAAATGCATACATGAAGTACAGCCATGTGTATTAATGTGATGGTACATATGAAAAGCGATGGTAGCTCATGTAATACATTCTGACCCAAACTCACTGTCTTCTCTTTCCTTTCCAGATTTTGGCAATCATTTCCATCATGTTTATTGTACTATCTACAATTGCCTTGTCCCTAAACACACTTCCTGAACTACAAGGCATGGATGAATTTGGGCAGACCACAGATAATCCTCAACTTGCTCATGTGGAAGCAGTGTGCATTGCATGGTTTACAATGGAATACCTCTTGCGGTTCCTATCATCGCCTAAGAAATGGAAGTTTTTCAAAGGCCCACTGAATGCTATTGATTTGCTAGCTATCCTTCCATACTATGTCACTATCTTTCTCACAGAATCCAATAAAAGTGTACTTCAGTTCCAAAATGTACGACGAGTGGTCCAAATATTTCGGATTATGAGGATACTCCGGATTCTAAAGCTTGCCCGGCACTCAACGGGTTTACAGTCCTTGGGGTTTACACTGAGGAGAAGTTACAATGAGCTTGGCTTACTCATCTTGTTTTTGGCCATGGGCATTATGATCTTTTCCAGCTTAGTGTTTTTTGCAGAAAAGGATGAGGACGATACAAAATTCAAGAGCATCCCAGCTTCTTTCTGGTGGGCAACAATCACCATGACAACAGTAGGCTATGGAGATATCTACCCCAAAACACTTTTAGGTAAAATAGTAGGAGGACTGTGCTGCATTGCTGGAGTGCTGGTGATTGCTCTTCCTATCCCAATTATTGTCAATAACTTCTCTGAGTTCTACAAAGAGCAGAAGAGGCAAGAGAAAGCCATTAAGCGCAGAGAAGCTCTTGAAAGGGCCAAAAGGAACGGTAGTATCGTCTCCATGAACATGAAGGATGCATTTGCCCGTAGTATAGAACTTATGGACATTGTGGTTGAAAAGAATGGAGAAAGCATAGCCAAAAAGGATAAAGTTCAGGACAATCATTTATCTCCCAACAAATGGAAATGGACCAAGAGAACGCTCTCTGAAACTAGCTCTAGTAAATCTTTTGAAACTAAAGAACAAGGATCTCCAGAAAAAGCTAGGTCATCTTCAAGCCCCCAACACCTGAATGTCCAACAGCTAGAAGACATGTATAACAAAATGGCAAAGACTCAGTCACAGCCAAACCTTAATACTAAAGAGTCAAGTCAGCCTGGAAAGCAAAAGGAAGAGCTAGAAATGGAGACCCTTCCCGGCCCTATGGTGCCCTTGCTGACAACTCGCACCGATGGGATCATTGACATGAGGAGCATGTCCAGTATTGACAGCTTCATAAGTTGTGCTGCAGAGTTCCCTGACTCTGGGAGGTTTTCCCACAGCCCACTCGCTACCCTTCCGTGCAAAGGTGGCATTAATGTGATTCAGGAGCAGAGCAGAGCAGAAGGGAGCAGTGCCAGATTTGCAGAAATAAACCCAAGCTCTGAAAGCAGCCACCGTTCTGCTTTTTTCATAGAAAGTCCAAAAAGCTCCATAAAGGCCAGTAACCCTTTAAAACTAAGATCTCTGAAAGTCAACTTCATGGAGGAGGATGCCAGCACGTTAGTACCAGCATCAAATGTCCTGAGAATATATCCAGACACTCTCAAGAGCAGGGGAGCTGCTGCTGCCACTGTCACAGATACTTCCTTACTCTCTGACAGATCTCTCATGAGCCCAGAAACTTCCATCTACACAACTGCAAGTGCGAGAACACCTCCAAAGTCACCAGAGACACAGACAGCCATAGCTTTCAACTTCCATGATGCCGGTATTCACAAATACATAGATGCTGACACTGATGATGAAGGTCAGCTGCTATATGATTCAAGTCCTCCTGGAAATGTGAGTCCTAAGTACAATGTTACAAACATTGGTTATCTAAAGCAAAAGGACAGTGTTTATAGAACAGAGAAGAACCATCTAGAAGCTGCTGCTTTACCCACCTCCCCTAAGCTAATAGGGCAAAATTGCATTTATTCTATGGAAGGTATCACTGGAAGAACCCAGGGCAATCAGGAGACTGTCAGACTAGAAAATCACATTTCCCCAGAAGTCCATGTATTACCAGGCAGTGGAGGACATGCTAACACACATGATCAAAGCATCTGAAGAGGCTCCAAGAGAACTTACTGAGAGTTTAATGGAATGTCCTTACAGTCAACTCAAAAAAAATTAAAACAAAAAAACAAAAAAAAAACAAAAAACAAAAAAACCAACAAAAAAAAAACAATTAAAAAAAAAAAGAGCTTCTGCATGGCATGAACTTGGCTGAAACAAGCCATCTGTTTCTAAAAGTCTGAGGGGAGGTCCAGTGTGGGTTTGTGAAAATGTCCTTCTCTGAAACAACTCTAAAGACATTGCCCACATCAGTCAAAAATAAGGATTGCAAATCATGATCACACATTGATCTCCTTTCATGTTGTCCAGTGAAGCCAATGTGACCAAATATCCATCCATTCCCCTTGAACGCTAGAGCTCCTTTTGGAAATATTAACACCTGATTTGCGTTAGTTCCATAAAGGATGCCAAGGCAGCCAGATATGAACTCTGGAAAAATTTGCTGGGGTTGGTATAAAGCTATCTAAAACACAATGCTCTCTGCTTCAGGGCAGCTGTTCCTCGTCTACAGCTTTCTCTGATGGATATTATGTCTAAAGGTAACAGGGAACACTTGCATTATTAGAAAAATCCAAGTGAAAACCATTTAAAACAAATAGCAGTCTAGAGAAACCAGTTATTAAAATGCTCTGTGTGTGTTTGACAATACTATATCCTGTAGGACCTGACGTTTTCTTTTGAAACATCAGCAGGGTGAGTTGCACCACTTGTATCTAACTCCAAACACCCCTTAGGACGTAGTGAAACTCGCACTTACCCTCTGCTAAAATCGAAAGCTGCCCTTGGGCCAGCATGTGGCCCTCGGGGCACGCACAGCCCATGCTGGGAAGGTGTGAAGGAGCCATGCAGAAGCAGGGATCTCCGGCGGCATCACAGCCCCCTTCCCGCAGCTGGGGAGCGTGGGGCTGGAAGGGGAGCTCAGCTCCTCTCCGGGCTCCCGGCTGCACCATGGCAGCTCCCGGCCCTACAGGGATGGCCGAGCGCAGTAGCTGGCCCTGAGGTTTGGTCCAGGCCTGGCCAGCTCCTCGGTCTTACCCTTCCCGCCCGCGCCCTGACTTCAGGCATCAGCTGAAGTCTCGCCCTTGGCGTAGGAGAGGAACCAGTTGGTCTGAAGCTTTTCGCGCCCACATGGCGTGGTGAAAGATATGCAAGCGTTACATAAATATGCAAAAAGAGGGATTCTTTAGCTACCCGCCCCGGGCCTGGTTGTGCTCTCTCTTGTGAGGAGGTTGGGTGGGAGCATCTCCTGCCATGTTGGTGCGTCCAGCAGCGCAGGGAGACTGCCAGAGACAGCAGGACCAGGCCTGATGTTTTAATAGCATCCACTCATTTTTAAGTGAAAGAAGAAAAAAAAATTAAAAAAAAATAATAAAAAAAAAGATTTGACCATTTTAAGTGAACAGAACTAGCAGCCACCAGCCTAGGTTTTTAAAATATTATTGTTTCAATAAAGTTCTGTCAAATTGTGTAGGAAATAATTTGTCTTTGGTTTTTAATACTCGGGGGGAAAAGCACTTTACGTTGACTTTTTGTTGTTGTTGTTGCAATGCTGGAGTAGGATAGCAGAGTGTAACAATCAAGCACTTTAACCAAGCACTATTTTAATTTGTGCCTCCTGTCGTGACTGTGATTTGTTACACGCCGGTAGCAAGTCACACAACCTGTCCTGTGATAACTGTGATGGTAATCTTTTATGTTGTTATCCGTTTCTACTGTAAAACTCAGTTGTAAATAACTCTGTCAATAAGCATTTCCTGACCTATTTCGGAGCACCTGCCGGGGCGTGTAGCTATCTGCATGCAACAGGTCTTGGGGCGTGCGGAGGCACGGGACTCGGGAGTGGAGGCGCACGCTGGAGGAAGACCATAACCATGCGAGCCCGCTGCGTTTTGTCCCTTCCCCTTGTGAAAAAGCCGTTGGTTGGTCCTGAATGTAACTGTCTGTCCGTCCAAGCTGTACAGTACTTCTGTCTGTAATCCATAATAGTGAATGCAGCGTGTACGGACAAAAGCAATAAGCACATATCTGTTTTAGGAACTGTTATGGGTTACGATGATAGCTTTGCTAGGNGTCCAAGCTGTACAGTACTTCTGTCTGTAATCCATAATAGTGAATGCAGCGTGTACGGACAAAAGCAATAAGCACATATCTGTTTTAGGAACTGTTATGGGTTACGATGATAGCTTTGCTAGGTCTCTCCGTGGCACAAACCCGCACGCATGCTGGAGCGGTGGTCCCACTGGGCTCCTGGCGGTG
>PPHD01015232.1:0-16226 GCA_002909625.1 Bambusicola thoracicus | reverse complement strand
GGTGCCTGCCAACACTATAGCAGTTAAGGCATCTGTCAATGATTCCATTATGTCTCTCTTTTTTTCCAGGCCTTCATAACTCACTAGTAAAACTTGTTCCAAGTAAAAAAAAAAAAAAACAAAACAAAAAAAACACCTATCTGAATACTCAACAATCAAGTCTCAAGTCTGCTCCTAGAAAACATGTTCTGAAAAGCATATTTTGAAATTTCAGACAGACATATGTCAGTATTCAAAAGTGTATAAATTCAAGTGCATAAACCTAGACTTTATAGCAGAAAACAAAACCAAGGTGAGAGGGTGTTTTGTTTCTAAATAATCAGTACACATTTAGAAAATGATTCAAATGTCCTTGCATTTGATTATCAAGAGGTGATCTCCAGCACCTCTTGGAGACATGCAGCACATTCAGACCTTTGTTCCTGCTTCTTTCTTTTAAAATTGTGGACTGAAAGACGATCCTCAGAGCCCAGCTGTTTATGTGTTTCCAGCCAGAGATATTACATTCTTAAGACTCTTCCACCTCACTCATTCTATGGGTTTGTTCATCTCCAGTACATTCACTAACACCTCTTCATTCACCATTTGCTTTAGTGACTCTCAGTTCAGTGACTGAGAAATAATCTGCCTCACAGCTGAGCTTTCACAAACATTAAGATTTATTGAAGCTTTGGGCAAATACCAAAAAAACACCAGTATGACAGAAAGAACTTCAGGATCTTCCAATCGCTAACTGTCCCCAAAATTAGATAACATACTGGGGGTAGGTCTACACATAACCTTATGGTCCTCTGACAAACTAGCATACTGTGTGATGGAGATGAATTTTACATAAGGTCCAATACTGTTCTAGAGGCTGTGATGCTTCTCTAAGGACTGGTTTTTGCGTTTTTGTTTAATAACATACCTACTCTTCAATCTTCTGCTAGAGACAGAAAAGGGTATTTCTAACTGTAATAGTTAAGCATAAAAACTCTGAATAGATTTTCCTAGTCAGTTAACCATATTCTTGAGGGAAAACATAAGGTAGTATAATTATTAAAATAGCACTCTCAGTAATATTCACATCTTTATCACATCAATCCTTTGCCAAAAAAAAAAAAAAAAAAAGATTTATAGCAAAAGACACATTTCTTCTTCACAGAACAAAGCCATCTGCCTGAAATATACCATCAGCCCCCACTAGATGAATTCAAACATAGTTTAAAGCCCTGGAGTAACCATTAGAATGGAAATTGGACACTGCTTGTCATTTGCAAAGCCTTCTTAAATAGAGAGGCTTCCCATTTGTTCAATTAAACGTTTGTTGTGCAATACACTTTATGAAATCTACCCCGAAACAGCAAGGATTGAAATAATATTGCAGACAGGCAGCACAACTGTTCCATTTAGAGAGCTACCCTCAGCTATATATGAAGTGATGGACAGGACTGGCTAGCAGGATTGAAAATACAGTACTATGAAGATCATCTATGAATATTATCAATGAGCTCTGATCTTCTCTCCCCTGTTGTGAATAGCTGCTTGACTCACTTGGGTTTATCCAATTAGAACATATTGATTTAATTTAGGAATTCAACCACTGAAGCTACGTAAGGTTTACCCTAAGAGAATCCATCCGTCTGCTTTAAAAGCTAAGGGAGTCTGAAAACTCGTCTGTCACAATGAAAGGAGGAAGCACATATCTACATGGGCTTGATGAGGCAATGTGCATGCAGAAGACATAGCCACCATTAGAAGAGAGCACAAGTTCAAGCTGCCACTTATTTGCATGCTTCATGCAGAATGAAAATCATTGCACTGTGCTCCAGATGCTGCAAACCTCAAGATGCACATCTAGGGCTTGTAATTAAGACTGGCAAACCTTTTCGCAGAGGAAGAGGGAGAAAAAAGCCAAAGCTATCCCACAGCCAGTCTGCATCCATTTTCAAATTTCTGGGGGTGCTGGTCTGTTCTACCATATCATTATCAAGAATGTCACCTTTTCAAAGAAGAGGGCATGCAAAAATACTTCCTTGCAGACTGACAATCTGAAAGAACCTAATGAGAGCATAACATCTTTCTGAACAGCACTGAGTCTAGGGCTGCAGATTCAGTAAACTGAATGAGCAAAGTAATCAAACACTTCTTTAAATAGAACTCCCAGACATCATGAAAGAAGAATATAGAGAATAAATGGAAATGTTTAACAAACAAAAAATGGGATGACAGGAAAAGTTCTCACCCAGGGAAGCACTACTGCACATGAAAAAAGGGAATGGGGATTACACTGCCAATCACAAGCAAGCATGAAGCTCTTAGAAGGTTTTACTACAGCATCAAAGAAACTGTTTGGACACAGAAGGTAGATTCCCAACCCCACATCAATGACCAGACAGTGACACTTGCTCTTCAAGACTACAGTTACCTCTTATGTAGATTTAACATAACATCAACAGCCAAAAATATGTAAGTTACAATTCAAAGTCAGTTAAAGAACAACAGAGGTAACAGGCCACTTCTTTCCCTGGGAAAGGTCCCCATCTTCCCACTGGGACCTTTACAGCAAGGGTTTTGCTGGAATCTCACTTTTAGGCAATTCAGAATTTGTATTTGGAAAGTGCTTTGCCCAAGCTGTCAGCAAGGTGAAGAAAGTTCTCTGTAGATGCTACATGACAAGGCAAGGGGAGAGAATGCTGAAAAGCCAAAAACTATACCCCAGTTCACCAGAATATCCATGAGTATCTGCCATGTTTTAACAGATTAAGCTGGAGACTCTATTAAGTCTAATGCCTTAAGAATTATTAAAGAGTCTCCCTCTCTCTCTCTATATATATATACACACACACACATATATATGTATATACATATATATATAGTCAGTGCCCAAATAAGGGAGGTGAAAAGGGACTTAAATCCTTTGCTAGGCAGTGCCATTTATTTCACGTGACAGTGAAGGTGCACCAGGTCATACTTTCATATTGTATTACTTAAAACATTTTCCATCCTTGCTGTTTCAATATAAATGCATCCCTCCCCAGCCAGTAATTCTATAAAAGACGTGCCCCAAGGGACAAGTCTCTAATAATGTTCTAAACTTGCTTTCCAAGCACTTACAACAATTGCAGTAGCAATTTTAAAATAATAAAAGAAATAAATTCATAGGACTCGACCTCTTCTTTATTTGCAGGGAACGTTGGCTGTGCTGGAATTATTGCAATCTATATCACTACAAAGACATATCTTTAGATTCTTACATGCATTTGCTCATAAGTCATATAAGCACGCATTGCTGTAAACAGCAAAATGCACAGAAACTCCAGAAACTATCAAAAGTGTCCTACTTTACTGGTTTTATACCCTGGCTTCATTTCAGCTATATCTTAAAGGCCAATTCCACAGATGTCCAGTATATCTAAATACATAAAGCAGTTTATCAAATATCTTTCACCAAAGACGAATAGAACAATCATCACAAGGATGTAAATGAAAACCTATCCAGAATGAACCCAGCTTCTGCAGATACTTCTACAAAGCATCAGTGGGAGAAAGGCTTATAAGCCTGCAGAACCAGAGGAAACCAGTGTGGCTTTCAGCACCCCTTCCATAAGGGCAGTTCTTCCATTCTTCCTTGCCATTCCTGCAGTCTTCTCTCTCTTTGCAGGGATAGACATGGAAACCTGCTACATCCAAACACAGCGCCACAGTAATGGCAGCTCCCACTTTAAAACTCTTATCATTCTCTACCCACACAAAACAACCCTCACAAGGCCTCTCAACTTCAAGTCCCTCACTATACCCCCAATACTTGCCAGCCTCTGCTTGCTACTTTTATGTAAGGAGGGGGACTTAGCTCACAGCTACATAACTACCACTTAGAACTCAGTTCTACCCTCCTGAACAGCAATAAATAAATAAACAAATAAACAAACAAATAAATAAAGCACAGATCAGGGCAGAAACTGCTACAGCAAATACTGCCCTCATGAGTGGAGACAGAAGGAGCTTTAGAGAAAATTCCACACCATGAGGCCTTGACGTAGTGCAAGGGACAGGAACCGGACTGCTAGGGAACATGCAGTGGAACCTGGATTTCTGTTTG
The DNA here is from genome assembly GCA_002909625.1 of Bambusicola thoracicus. Lineage (NCBI taxonomy): Eukaryota > Metazoa > Chordata > Aves > Galliformes > Phasianidae > Bambusicola > Bambusicola thoracicus. The sequence continues at coordinate 12,145 of PPHD01015232.1, read as the reverse complement.
CCTCCTCAATTTCTTGTCTGGGAGACTTCTCACTTTTGCACCACACAGAAGAAAAATGTAATAATAACGGAAGAAAATAATAACAATCAAGAAAACTGCAAGTACTTGGGAAAAAGCTCTGCAGGTTTTTCTCCATCATCTCCAATCAACAGCAAGCTACCAGTGACAAAATGCATTTCTGCTTATTATTTTTTATTGTCACGAATTAAAGGAAAGATTCAGCTCATTCAAACAGAACTGGAATAAGCCTTTCACAATGGGAACTGTAGATATTAGAAATCAACTATAAATATTAGTTTCTCATAGTTTCACTGCCCCAGGGAGGTTCATAAACCCTGCTGGATCCTACTTACCCCCTCTGTCCCTTAAGCTATGCTAGAAGCCTCACTACATCATCTCAGAGAATGACCAGACTCAAGCAGTGTTGCTAAGCTCTTCAGTGGCACAAGGCAACACTTTTAGCTTTTAAAATAAACACCTTCCTGCACCTCCAGAACAGCTGAAGAAAAGGGAAAGTGCCAAGACAGCCCTGCATTTCACTGATCTTCTGATACAGAAAGAGGCAGCAGCAGATGAATGATGTAATTAAGGGGAAAAATTTGTGCTAGGTTGAGAGTCCAAGTCCCTTACAATTTCTGTATGTATACTTACTCCACCCATAAAGGTTGAAGTCTATACTAATCCATAGGAGCTACTAAGAAATTTAGGAAATGCTCATTTATATTAAGAGAACACATAACTAAGCCACTTGTCATTAGACTTTCTATTTCACCTTCTGGCGAAAATCTTGTTATCTGACAAAGTTTTCCATTACTGCCTCTATTATAAGGCTACTTGTTTGTTCACCTTGCTACAGATTCAGCAGTTAAGAGTGGTACAACAGTAGGCACAGTACAGGTGATACTTAGAAGTTATTTTACCTATATCTTAAGATGTTGCTTCTTCCACGTTCTGGTATTTCACCCCAGAAACTCTTTGCTTTAACTGGAACGACACCTCCAAGAGAGTTCTTACACCAAACCTCAGTGTGCATCATGCTACTTCAGCACACTACTCAACTCCCAGTTGAAATAGTTCCCCACATACAAGTTGTGTAGTTCTCCATTAATCTAGAAAAAAACCTAAAGAAGGTGCAAGATTGTTAAGAATTTTAAGAAAACATTAGGGCGACAGTAGTACTATAATGGCACATTAAGAGGTAATATATTTGCATGAACAGGTATACACCAGAAGTGAGAAACAACCCTTTATTGCCCAAGCTGGAGTTCAACTGGCATTTTCTAGTGTTTAGCCTAGACTATATTACAGAAAAGAAAAAAGTCAGGGGCAACTACGGTCTACCAGCAGCTGATGTCTAAACCCTGGACTTCTCAAGAATGATTATCTCATTCTCAAGCTACATGAATTCTGCATGTTTCCTCAAGCATTTTACATTTTTTTTTCCAAGAATAACAGTTCTGCTTCAAACTACACTGAATCCTTTTCGTCACTCATGCAAATTGGCTGTCAGAAAATAAGATAGGCCATGAGCATAAGAGAGGAAACAGAAAAAAAAATAATACGTCACAGCCAATAATGAAATTCTAAATGAATTTAGAATATATACCTTTACATTAAAGAAGAGAAAAAGGAAAATGAAAGAAGAAAGAAAAAGATTTTCTTTTAAAATAAATTGAGCCCCCCGCACCTACTTCATGTGTCCATGGGAAATTCCTATCAAGTTAGAAAGCACTGCCCCTCCACTCCCCTCATGAGAGGCTGCAGGCCACCTCAGCCCTCCTCTGCTCTGGGCTGCACAAAACACAGGATCTCATCTGCTCCTCATACACAGAATCATTAAAGTTGGAAAAGACCACCAAGACTATCAACCTGTGTTACCCACCATATGCTCACACCCTCAGCAGTGCCACATCTATACTTGAGTACCTCAAAAGAGAGCGACTCCACCAAATCTCCCTGAGCAGTGTTGCCCCACTACTCAACCACTTCTCCAGTTTTCCATAACACCCAACTTGAACTTGGCACAACCTGCAAAGCCTATCATAACTGGTCCTGTCGCTATTACCTGGTAGAAGTGGCTGAATTCCGCTCCTCAACCAAAACCTCCTCTTATGTTCTTCCCTCCCCCTTATCCAGACTAAACTCATTTCCCTCAGCTGCTCCTCGCTGCCCATTACACGACACTTCCCCCTGGCCTTGTTACACTGCTGCCTCACCTTCAGACGGCTCCAAAACTAACACACCAGATGCGTTAAAAGCCTTTTCCTTCCTCAGCCTCAAAATACAATTGGCCCGTACGGGGATCGAACCCGCGACCTTGGCGTTATTAGCACCACGCTCTAACCAACTGAGCTAACCGGCCACCCTCTGATGCATCTTTTTTTTCTACCCGCGGGCCGTGGGTCACGTGTAGCCCAGGACAGCTGCTAATTAGAGCCATTTTCTGCTACCATCCCAGTTCTTCTTTCAGTGTGGCACAGGCTAGCCAAAAGGTTGGATGCCCATGCTTTAGCTAGACCTTTCACCATCCTCACAGCCCTCCTTTGGACAGTCTCACATAGTTCTATGTCCTTCTTGGATTGTGATACCCAAACATGTGCACAGTGCAGGAGAAGGTGAGGCCACACAGGAGCAGAGAGGGACAACTACTGCCCCCACCTAGTGGCAGTGCTGGGCCTGATGCACCCCAGGGTACAATGGGCCCTTTGGGCTGCCAGGGCACGCTGCTGGATCACGTTCAACTTGCCGTAACATAAGATCCTTTCCATACGGCTGCTCTCCAGCCTCCTATCCCCCAGTCTGTAGGTGTAACAAGGGTTCACAGGCCCAGGTGCAGAATCTGGCACTTGCTCATTATTGGTGATTGCCCAGACCTCTAATTTATCACACTCTCCCTGCAAGGACTCTTTGCCCTTGAAACATCAACAGCTCCTCCCATTTCAGACTCACCTACAAACTTACATACTATACATTTAACATTTTCATAAATGACACGTATATAGGACTCAGAAAGAACTGTCTGTAAAATACACCCCTGGGGAACCCCACTAGTGACTGGCCACCAGCCTGACGTGATCTCATTTATGATAATCTTTTGAGCCTGACCCATCAGCCAATTGTTCACCTACTGCATTATGTTTTTGTCTACCTGTAAGCTGGACCTTTCATCCAGGAAGGTACTGTGAGAAATAGTATTGAAAGCTCTGCTGAAATCCAAAAAGATTTCATCTACTGGCTTCCCTTGGTCAAGTAGTTGGAGTAATCTTACCATAAAAAGCCTAAAAAGTTTGTTAAACAGGACTTTCCCATCTTCAATTCACGTCAGCTGTGACAAATAGCAACATCATCCTTCAGGTGTTTTTCAATAACTTGTAGAATAATCTTCTGCCATAATTTTGCCAGGCAATGAAGTGAGACTGACAGGCCTCCAATTACTAGGGCCTCCTTTTTTGCCTTTCATGAAAACTGAGTAAACATTTGCCAGCTTCCAGTCAGACGGGATCTCTTCAGATTCCCAAGACCACTGAAAAATAATTGAGTGGTCTGGTGACTGTATCAGCCAACTCTTGGGTATACCCCGGAATGAATCTCACCTGGGCCCCATAGATTTATACGCATCAAGCTGGAGCAGTAAATCCTGCACAGGTTAGGGGTTAGCTGGGATTTTATCATTATTGCCAGTCAGGATCCTCCATCTCAAGGCTCCAGAAACCTTCAACACCAGTGATGGGTTCTGAGATAGGCAGACATGAAGAAGACATTAAACATCTCTATTTTGTCACATCTCTGTTTGTGAAATGACCATCTTCACCAAGTAACAGAACAATATTATCTCTAGTCCCCCTTTTGCTGTTAGAACATTTTTAAAAAGCCCTTTCTGTGGTCCCCACAGTACCAGCCAGCTTCCACTCTAACTGAGCTCAAATTTTCTCCTGACATCAGTAAACAGCACCTTTGTAGATCTCCCATGTCACCCAATCTTGTTTCCAGCAGTCATACAATTTCTTTTTCCACCTAAATTTTAGAATAAGATCCCTGCTCAGCCAAGCTGGCCTTTTGTCCCACCTGCATGACTTTTGACATTTTGGAATTGCCTGTGCCCATACACTTAAGTGGTGATACTGAACAAGTGACACCCATGCCTTCAGAAGCAGTTTTCCAAAGGATCTTCCCAATGGATTCCTGAGCAGTCCAAAGTCTGCACTTCTCATATCCAGGACTAAAGATTCACTGGCACTTTTCCTCTTATCATCAATGATATTAAACTACTTTGTGGTCACTATGGCCAAGATGGCCACCAGTTGCCACTTCATCTACAAGTCTCTGTTTACAAGAAGCAAATCTATGAGGCACCTTCCCTAGTCATTCTCATTAGTACCTGTATCAGAAAATTATCAACAAGGTGTTTCAGGAATCTCCTGGATGTGTTAGTATCAGCTGTGTAGTATTCCCAGTTAACATCTGGAAAATTGAAGTCACCCATAAGCACAAGGGTAGCTAATCTAGAGGTATCTCTTAGTTCCTTCAAGAATAATTCACTGGTGTTGCCATCCTGGCTGCCACGACACTTCCTTTATTTGCTTGTCCCTTAATCCTTACCCAGAGGCTCCCAACAGCGCCATCACCAACTGCAAGCTCTACACAGCCCAGCCCCTCCCTGCCTTGTCTGTCCTCCTGTCCTGATTTTATCAGTATTCCATATCACAACATCATACGCTCCTGTCACCCATCACATGGCAAACAAATGTAAGGAAATATTGGTGAAAATGTTCAATCTCTGCTGCCATACCACCACCATCTGCAGGCCAACATAATAAATCAGGAGGCATTGCGCTCAGAGCAGCCCTTGTAACATATACAATATTGTTACTATATAAGTAACAAAGCATTTTGATTTTTAATATTTTTTAAGCATTAAAAAATGAGGAATAAAACCATAAAACTGTTGGGATAATTGAATTGACCTTGATTTTGTGAAACTAACACATCAGGTTGGTTAGATGGCAGTGGTTGCAATTCTTAGTGAGGTCTCAAGGTGTAATCAGAGATTTTTGATGAAATTTTACTCTTCCTGTATTCATCCTTGACAATTGTTCACAAATGTGCATACTGCCAAAAAGCAAGGACATCAATAAGGTGTGACTGTGAAGGATATTTTTCTCTAGTAATATAGGGATTATGAAAGACTGGTAAAGAGATACAATCAGATTGAATTGAATATCTGATTGCAACTGCATATGTCCCATTTGAACATTTGCAAGTCATGTATTTATATCAACTGAAAATGGTGTCAAAAACAAAAATTTTTTTTTAAACAATCTTGAAACCTATTCTTAAATTCCTTTATCAAAATTCTTTATGTGAGAGAGCAACTAGAATGTACTGAGCTTCACCTGAGGGTGAATAATGAACAAGTGGAGAGCTTGTGGGTAAGAATTAAGGGGCAGGCTAGCATAGGCAATACTGTTGAGGGTGCATATTACAGGCTACCTGATAATGAGGAGGAAGTTGATGAGGCCTTCTACAAACAGCTGGAAGTAATCTTGCAATCCCCTGCACCGGTTCTTATGAGCGATTTCAATGATTCTGCTGTTTGTTGAACAAAGCCAGGCACACATAGTCCAAGCAATTCCTGCAGTGTGTTGAAAATAATTTTCTGATGCAGGCGGTGGAGCAGCCGATGAGGAGAGGTGTGCTGACTTGACCCAAAACAGGTGGTGTTGTCAGGAATTTGAAGGTTAGGAGCAGCTTGGAATGCAGTGATCATAAGATGGTGGAGTTCAAGATCTTGCATGGAAAATGCAAAGCAGTAAGTAGGATTGCTAGCCTGGACTTCAGGAGAACCAACTGTGACCTCTTCAAAGACCTACTTGGAGGTATCCCATTGGCTAGAGTGTTAGAAAGTAAGGGAGCCCATGTTTGCTGGTTGACATTTAAACACTAATTCTTCCAAGTTCAAGATCAGTACATCCCTAAGAGTAAGAAATCAGGGAAAGGAAGCAGGAGGCCTGTATGGATGAGCAAGGAACTCATAGATAAACTCAAAGGAAAGAAGGTCCACAAAATGTGGACTGGGAAGAACACAGGAATGTCAGGGCCCATAGGGATACAACAAGGAAGGATAAGGCTGTCTTGGAATTAAACCTTGAAAAGGAGGTAAAAGATAGCAAGAAAGGTTTTTTTAAAATATGTCAACAGTAAAAGGAAGACTAGGGAAACTGTGGGTCTGCTACTAAATGAGGTGAGTACCAAGATAACAGGGGATGCTGAGAAGGCAGAGATTCTGAACGCTTTCTTTGCTTCATTCTTCAGTGTGAAGACTAGCCCTCAGGAATGCTAGACCCTGGAGGTAAGAGAGTCTGTGTAAAGGAAGACTTGCTGTTGGTTGAGGAGGATGTGGTCAGAGAACATCTAGCCAAAATCAACACACACAAATCCACAGGCTCTGATGAGATCCATCCACATGTGCTATACGAGCTGGCAAAGGTGACTGCTTAACTGCTCTCTATCATCTTTGAAAGATCGTAACCTTTGAAAGGTCCTGGCAAATGGGAGAGGTGCCTGAAAACCGGAGGATAGCCAATGTCACTTCAGACTTCAGAAACGGCAAGGAGGATCTGCAAAAGTACAGGCTGGTCAGCCTCACCTCTGGCTGTGGAAAGGTGACGGAACAACTTGTTTTGGATACTCTCTCCAAGCAATTGGAAGAGAAGGTTATCAGGAGTAGTTAACATAAATTCACCAAGGAGAAATCATGCTTGACCAACCTGGTAGCCTTCCATGATGTTATCACTGGCTGGGTAGATGGGAGGAGAGCAGTGGATGTTGTGCACCTTGACTTCAACAAGGCATTTTACACCATCTCCCACAACAGCCTCATCATAAAACTTAGAAAGTGTGGGACAAATGATTGGATGGTGAGCTAGACTGAGAAGTGGCTGACTGGCAGAGTTCAGAGGGTTGTTGTCAATGGCACAGAGTCTGATTGAAGGCCTATAACTAGTGCTGTTCCCCAGAGGTCAGTGCTGGGCCTGGCTTTATTCAATATCTTCACCAGCAACCTGGATGAAGGGATAAAGTCCACCCTCAGCAAGTTTGCAGATGATACAAACCTGGGAAGGGGCTGACACACTGGAAGGCTGTGCTGCCATTCAACAAGACCTGGACAGACTGGACAGTTGGGCAGGCAGGAACATGATGAGGTTCAACAAGAGCAAGTGTAGAATCTTGCACCTGGGGAGGAATAACCACATGCACCAGTACAGGTTAGGTGCTGATGTACTGGAGAGGAGCTCTGCAGAGAAGGACCTGGATGTAATGACGGACAACAGGCTAGCCATGAGCCAGTAGTGTGCCCTTCTGGCCAAGAAAGACAATGCTAACCTGGAGTACACCTAAAAGAGTGCAGCCAGCAGGTTGAAGGAGAGGATCCTCCCCCTCTACTCTGCCGTGATGAGGGCACATTTAACTACTGTGTCCAGATTTGTATTCTTTGCTGTTCAGAGCACTGCGTTTAGCCAGTGTATCAAAATGCACAGAATTATTTGCCATCACTTGAGTCAGCACTGCCCTCCCAGTGTCCTGGTTTCCATCAACACAGCATTAATAGTGCACTGCCAGTTTGGCTGTTGCTGTGATGGGTGCATGCTCCAGACCACCCCATAGGAAAGAGCAGCTGCCTTTATAGCACAGGGCAGGGTTGAGCTGCATTACCAGCCATGCTGTTGTTTGGACATGCCTGTCTTAGAGCCATCCATCATAGCACACCAGTCAAAAAAACTCTCCCCACCAAGCTGCACTTATGCCAATGAATCAAGACTTCTAACTCTTCTTACTTGTTCCACATGCTGCATGCATTGGTGTAGAAACTTTTCAAATGTGCCTCATTGTATCCAGCACTTCAAAGAGCAGACTGAAGGATCTCACTAACACTCAGTCCTTCAACTTTTTGTGTGCCATCCCATAAGTCTGGTTTCATCCCCTTTCCCCCTCCATATCTAGTTTAAAGTTCTGCTGATCAGCTCTGCTAACTCCTGCACAAAAATCCCTTTCCCACTCAGAGAAAGGTGCATCCAATCAGACATCAACAGACCTAGTGTTACGTTGAGAAACTCACAACTCTTCTGGTAACACCATGTCCGTGGAGCCACGTATTGATTAGCTGGGTCTGCCTATTCCGTTCAGCATTGTTCCCTGCTAATCGAAGGGCAGATGAAAACACAACCTATGCCCCTGATCCTTTAACCAATCGCCCCAAGGCCCTGAAGTGCTTTTTTGATTGCCTTTAGAGCTCTTTTTTGCCACTTCATTGCTGCTGACATGACCAGTAATAACCATTAATGGATAATAATCAGTGGGCCATACCAGGTTAGTGAAATTTCTAGTAACATTTCTTGCCCAGGCTTGAAGAAAGCAGCAGACTTCCCTGAATATCCATTGGGTACAGTCAGTATATCAGGCCCTCTGCTCCCTCAGAAGGGAGCCACCTAGGACAAGAGAGGTGGTCCTGGTATGGGGAACAGGCTGAGAAGCCTAGGTACCCCCTCCAATCTGGATGGACTTTGATCCACATCAACATCTGCCTCTCTATCCTGTTCCAGAGCCTCGAACTCATTGTACAAAGGCAGCTGGGAGAGCGGGGCAGATACTGAGGGGATTCATCTGCTGCCCTGAGCAAAAACCTACTCCCACACATCCCTGTCTCCTAGGTCCCCCCCTAGATCCCCTCCTTCTGCCTGGTGGTAAGAGGGTAGGGGATTCTTTGTTTCCTGTGGCTTATGTTTCTGTCTCAAGGATGGTAGAGCACAATTCCACCAATCAATCTTCTCCAACTCCCTGATGTTCCTCAGACTGCCCACCTCCTATCAAGGTGCCACAGGGCCCCAGAGCACAAAGCCTTCTGCTGGGTGAATACCATACCTGACCAATCTGTGGCCTTCTACAATGGAGTGCAGGTATCAGCATACACAGGAAGAGCAATGATGGCATCTACCTGGATTTGTACACAACCTTTGACACAGTCCCCCACTGCATTCCCACTCTAAATTGGAGAGAGATGGATAAAGAATTGGCTGGATTATTGCAGCCAGATGATTGTGATCAAGGGCTCTAAGTACAGGTGGACAGTCATGAGTGGTGTCCCCCAGGTTGTCCATTTTTGGACTGGTGCTCTTTAACATCTTTATCAGTGACACAGACTGTGAGATCAAGTGCACCCTCAGAAGGTTTGCTGATGACACCAAGCTGACTGGTGCAGTTGATACAAAGAAAGGACAAAAGAAGGAATGCCACTCAAAGGATCCTGGCCAAGACTGAGAAGTGGGCCACTGTGAACCTAATGAGGTTCAACATGGTCCAATGCAAAGTATTGCACTTGGATCACAACAATCCCAGATGTGTATACAGACTGGGAGAGGAACTCCTCAAGAGCAGCCCTGCAGAGAAGGACGTTGGTGTCCTGATGAATGAAAAGCTAGACATCAGCCAGTAGTGTGCACTTGCGGCCCAAAAGTCCAACTGCGTCCTGGGTTGAATCAAGAAGATTGGCCAGCATGGCAAGGGAGGTGATTGTTCTCCTCTATTCTGCCCTCATGAAGGCCCATCTAGTGTAAAGCGTCTAGATCTGATGTCTTCAGCACAGGAAATATATACAGCTGTTGGAGCAGGTCCAGCAGGATGACAGAGATAGATCACCTCTCCTATGAGGAAAGGCTGAAGTAGCTGGGGAAAGAAAGGGGAAGGGAAAACCTCATTGCGGCCTCCAGTACTTAAAGGGAGCTTATAGCCAGGAGGGAGACTGACTTTTTACGGTCAGAGAGTGATAGGACAAGGGGTGAATGGTATTAAACTAAAATACGGGAGATTTAGATTAAATGATAGGGGGGACATTTTTTACTCGGAGTGAAGACTGGGATAAGATGCCCAGAGAAGCTATGAATGCCTCATCCCTGGAAGTATTCGAGGCTGAGTTGGATGGGGTCATGGGCAATCAGATATAGTGCCTGATTTAGTGGCTGGCAACTCTGCCTACAGCAGCGGGGTGTTGAAAGCAGACAATCTTTAAGGTCCCTTCAAATTCAACCTATGCTATAACTGGAGATCCTTGCGAGAAGAATGCAAATGTCATTGGAAGTGGAAGAGTGACAGCACCCTCCCTGCACACCGTCCAACATAAACTGCTGCACCACTCATTTACTGCCATACCACACTTTGCTTTCCCACTCTGTCATTAAACGTTTTAGTTATAAGTGAGAGAATTTATCAGTGTCACTAAAGTAATGCTGTGCTTTAAACTGAGCAACTCGTTGCACTAAACTACTATAAACTGACCAGCAGTATTGAAATTTTTGTGCTGAACAGAACTGTGAGAGCAAAATTGATGGTGTGTGACCCACAGTGGTTTGCCTCTGACCCCCATTCTTCACTTCTTCTTTCACTAATCCCAGTTTTAATTATCTACAAATTTGTATACTCAAGGCTAACACTTAATTTATCTACGGAAATTCAAATCATCCCGTGTTAAAATAAAGTTTCTAAAGAAGACAGGTTTGTCAGCCTTAATGAGATCATTATTATTCATATAAAGTGTGGTTGAAAATATATTAATACCAAAATGCTTCAAGAGATCCAGAAAGAGACAAAGCAGTACTTGCAGTTAGGCTTGCAGTTTGGGACCCGTTTGTCACACAAAAGAAAACGTTTTCCAGCTGTACAGAATTCTACTCTAAAAGATATACAAGGTATCCCAACTGCATTTCCTGACAAAGAACAACCTAACAAACTAGAATAATAGAAGCTTTGAGGTTTTCTCCCAGCCCTTCAGAAGGGAACAGTACAGAAGGGCTCATATATAAAAGATTTTAATGTCTTATGTCCTCCTTTAGTATTGAATGGTAGAGATAACCATGCCATATTTATAATTCTTATAGAATTTGGACTGGAGAGAATGAGTAAAGAGACTAGGTTTGCTCTTAGAATCACAAGCAGAATCGTTGAGGTTGGAAAAGACTTCTATGATCATTTAGTCCAACCATCAACCCACCACTACCACATGCCCACTAACCATGTCCCTCAGTGACAAGCCTACAGGTTTCTTGAACATCTTCAGGGACAGCAACTCCACCACCTCCCTGGGCAGCTTATTTCCTAACATCCAACCTAAACCTCTCCTGCTGCAACTTAAGGCTATTACCTCTTGTCCTATTGCTGTTAGATGGGAGAAGAGGCCGATCGCCACCTTGCTACAACCTCCTTCCAGGGAGTTGTAGAGAGCAGTAAGGTGTCTCCCACCCCCCCCACCCAAGCCTTATCTTTCCCATGCTAAATGATCCCAGTTCCCTCAGCTGCTCCTCATAAGACTTGTGCTCCAGAACCCTCACAGCTTCATTGCCCTTCGCTGGACAAGCTCCAGGGCCTCAATGTCTTGTAGCATGGGACCCAAAACTGAACACAGTACTTGTACACTTGTACTCTTTTCAGCGTCAGCCTACAAATTCACCTACGGGATGCTCTAAATCATTCCAGAGGACAGAAAATGTCTAAAACCTGCAGGCACAAAAAAAGCACTTAGATAATATGTATCCTTCATCTTAGTTAAGCTCCTCAAAAATCTGGATAGCTAATTAGGAAATGGGACTAGTATTCCTAAGGAACTTTAAGAGAAGGAAAAGGATGTAATAGTTCAGGTAGGAGCAACCAGGAGATGCTTTTAAGATAGAGCAAGCAGCAACGGCCAATCCCAGTGAGGAACATGGTCATGCTCCTCACTGCCTGCCACCTTGATCTCAAGCCTCCAGCCAAGGGCTTGAGGCCAGGAAGTGACAGCCATCACCAGCCTGAGGAGGGTAACAGCTGCCCCTCCAGACGCCTCTTTTTCACTCCTCTAGGCCCCACTTCGTTGCCCCTCAGCCAGCCCAGGCTCTACACCTAAGCCTCTTTCCCTCGTGGGCTTTAACGGCGAACCGACAGCACTCCGACTCCCTCCGCCCCCCACAGCTCGAGATGCAGTTTCGCGTTCCTTGTCGGACAGCGCCCCCTGCCGGCAGGCCGACTCTCCCGCCTAAAACGTTACCTACCGCCTCTGCCAAACAGCCAGCGCGCACCACGCCAGCCGGGTTGAGACAGAGAAACGCAACCTAGAAATCCG
>PPHD01015231.1:0-16226 GCA_002909625.1 Bambusicola thoracicus | reverse complement strand
TTTTTTTTGTTTTTTTTTGTTTTTGTTTTTTTTTCCCAAAGAGATTTTGAGTAGTTTTGAAATGCAGCACGTTGTTTTGGCATATGACACTGTCTATGCCACAAAAAATCACCCTACAGTTAATGTTGTCCCTGACAAGTAACTAGAATGTTCTGACTGAATAATTAAGTTAATAATGCAAATAGGCAATCTTGAATGAAAACAAGGTCACACAAAATAGGGTGTTCTCTTGGAGAAGTCTTTGCACTGTGGCTAAGCAAGTTCTAATAGAGAAATCAGTAGCAGGTCCCTTGGATCATAAATCATGTATTGGAGGTAAATGCTTACCATAGTGAGAAAGTAAGACTGTTATTTTCAGCATCTGCATTCCAAGTCCTAAATCCCAGATGATAAGTTAAGAGCAGTCTGGTAGTTGTTCTAAAGAGGATCCATGCAACAAGTTAAGAAAACTGATGTAAAGCAGGCAGTCTACTGTAGAGTGATTTTTGTGCAACTTTTTCTTTAGAAAGAACTGTTACTCTTTATGGTGCAGGTAGTACAAGTCCTGAATTGATGGTATATCTAGCCTTCATTCCCAATACTAGTCTGAAAGGCTTTCTGCCCTGTGGGAGACAGATCGTGAGGCCAAGATGTTATTCCAAGGCTGCTTTTACTGAAATCTGATATGCTGCACTTAACTTTTTCAAGTCTCTCACTGTGGATTGCCAGGAGAGTAACGCTACGCTGGACACTTCATGCCAGTGTACATGTATTTTTATAACTTTTATTTTAGTGGCATTTTTAATGGAAATTATTTTTAATCCTGTTACCATCAATCATATTTTAATTTTTTATTAATATCAGTGCCTGCAACTAGAAGTCAAATACTTCTATACTCAGCATTTTTTAAAACTTGATTTCCAGACTGGAGTGCTAGCAAGTATGCAGTTTTATATTGATTTGTGTAATCCACCTGTAAATATCAAACTTTTTCACTTGCTGTCAAAACATCAATCAAGACTAAAGGAGGAGGTTCGGACTTGCAGTATTCAACAGCATCGTATCCTTATGACTCTGCTATTAAAACAAGCAGACACAAAAGCACAGGCAAACAAAAAAGTAGATTTTAGAAGTAGCTTTTTATAAACTTCATAGTAGTTTTTATTTTTAGTGATGTGCTAAGTGTTTTTTAAAGTTTGGCTTAAGATATCTTCGTAAAGTCAACTTTTTCTCTCTTTTCCTCTCCTCGCTTTATCTTTTCACAAAGGGAACTTTGCTTCCCTTCTATGCCCTAATTTTCAAGAACGCATATTTATTGTATTTTAGATTAAAAACCAGAAAAAATACACATTAAAAAAAATTATTTTGTAACTGCAGCTCATACTTACGTCATGATGTGCCAACAAACAGTTCCTGGGTTTTGATGTCTTCAATCATTCTCTTGTCCCGCTGTTGTCTTTCTTACGTGTTGTTAGTACATACGGTTTCCTAGGAAAAATCCATGTGGGGAAAAAGCAATGCTAGGGCGCTTTGTGTAATGTTACAACTGTTCCATTTATGTGACTAAATACTAATGTAAACATACTATTAAACGATTTAAGCTTAAAAATTCCAATAAGATAGATTTGTTACAAATTACACAGGAAACGCCCTCCAAGTTGTAAATGCTTGACTTCAATGTCTCTGTTGCTGGGTTCACACGTAAGTTGTGTTGCTGTTCCATCTTAAAGCCTATTTTCCCGTCCTTCCAGAGAAAAGCACATAGTACTGTATGATACTGAACAAACCTGAGAATAGAGGGACTCCCCATCCGCCATTTCAGTATTTGCCAAATGGAAAAGACTCTTCTATTTTTAATGTAAATCTTAGTTTCTTATTACTGCTAAATTACTTCTGAACTATGATTTTATAGTTAGAGCTTTGCAAAGTATTACGATTAGCATGCTTCATAGCAAAAGTGTTATCAAATGGATGTTGCATTATATAGACCTCTCCTGACCAGTGTTGCATCGCCTGCTGTTTTAAAACAAATTCTCATTTCCTGTGTGCTTTTGGAGTTCATCAGGACTTAGAAACAGGAGAGTGCAATGCAAGTTGGAAAAGCTGAGGAGATGCTGTATTTGGGGGATTGTTGGCACTTTATTTATTTTTTTAAGTCAGTGGGGATAATACTTAGGTGCAATTACTACAATTAATAAACAATCTAAAGAAATGTCATAGTCTTTTTGTGCACCGTAGACTAAAGTGCCTAAACATGGGTGGTCTGTAGAAGATGTGCATTAAACTTCTTGCATGTACCTTTGTGGTCATTTTGCTAAGTAACAGGTCAGTGTTTGGAAAGAAAATGCACGGACTGCTAGTCCTAAAAAAGGGGATATGATGAAAAAAGTCTTTCCATACAGCTTTTGGTATATAGAATGTCTGTATATTTACAGGTCATTATACACTGAAGGCAAATAAGACTTTGAAGAAATCTTTTCCATTTTTACTACTTTAGTGATATAATGTGAAATCCCACTGCCATATGCACATTTGGTTTTCATCCTTTCTTGTGGTTCAAGGAAAGAACTGGCACAACTTGGAAACAGTTGACTTTAGCAAAATTTTCTAGTGACACCCTTGATACTGCTTATGCCCTACTTCTGCGGCTAGCTTTGACCTGGATAAGTAGCTCTGCTTGAGATCAGAAAGACCGCAGTGAAGTTCACCACACCTGTATGGACTTGGGCTACAACAGAGGTGAACTGTAACATGACTGCTCGGGACTGAGCAAAGAAGAGACTGCAGTCATACAGGCCAATTTTTAGAATGCTTTTAGAGTAACTGAATACCAACCAGCCTCATTCACAGCTGTCAGCTACTTCCTTGCCTCTGAAAATGGTGAGCAGTGGCAATCATCTAGTCTGACTGGGGAGCTGGGGGTGAAAAACTGAGAAGCCTGCCTTTGAGTAAATCATCTCTAAATGTGAAGTGCTTGTAAGCTGAAATGTTGTTATAGGTTTAAATCTACCAAAGGAAGCCTTCCTCCAAGGAAGCCTTATAAAACCATTTCGAGCTTTTAGCTCTGAGAAGTGGCTTTAGTAACCTACGCTGTATGTAGTACACTGTTGGGAAACACTTGCTCCATTAAGCACGCTAAACATTTCCTTACACTGTGTGTAAGAGATTGCTGCTTGTTATTTTACTGCAGAGCATTTTCAAGAAGCTGGTTTTGTCTTGTTTGTAAGTGTTAGAGTACACCAGGCAGCATTTTTTTAATGCAAAAGTAGTAAAAGTTGGTTTGCCATCTAGAAACCTAAAACCTTTAACATCAATAAATGCTGTGAGTTGAAGCAAGATTATGCTTTATTATTCCTCTAGTAATTCTGGTGAAATGCTATAATTTATATTTGTTTTTATAATGCACACGTTATTAAAGTTAAATTTGTGTTTGTTAGGTACTAGTGGTAATACCACAGCAAATAAAAAAACTGTGATATCTGCTGTGTATTGAGTGCCCCATCAACTTGCCTTTGTAAAGCATTGATCCGTGTGAGACATTAAATGTCTACTACAGTTATGCTAATATAGTATTTAGTATCCCTACATGTACTCTGCATGTCTTTGCATTTGTGCACTGTAGAAGGATAAATTGTTTTCAGTACTTACTCTAGGTTTAAAAAAGCTTACATTTTATATAGTATTTCCCATATCCAAAATAGGGCAATTTCTGAAACCAAAGATCAATAAATGTTTATTGTCTATCAGTGTGGGTTTTCTCCTATTTTGTACATCCCACTTGTTTAAACGTACAGTATCTCTAGACTTGCCAAGTATGGTAGCCAAACTCATCTGTTTCTATACTAGCCTAAATTATCTTCTTTAGAAATACTTTAGTATACTGTTTCCCTCCTCATTTCTTGGGGTGCAGCAGAATAATTTTCCCCCATCCCTCCCCCACCAGCATAAATGCAGACTGCCTTAGCCATGTGAGTAGCTATTTACCCATGAAGAAACACTTAGATTTGCTAAAAACACTGTGGTCTCTTCTAATTGTCTCATCATAATAGCACCAAGAAGCAGTATGTCTGAAGTGTTTTGTAACCCTTGTGGGTTTTTGAAAATATTCTTGGAATACTGAACTTGATTATGCATGAATTTTTGTTCCATTCATGCACACATTGCTACACACTAAATAGATGATTCCAAGCTGCTCAGGTAGTTCTTCAGCAGCAAAACATCCTTTAGAAAGCAGTCTCCTTTGATCTACTAGCAAAGTTGTACCAAAAAAAGGGGAAAAAAACCAAATTATAATGGGAAGTGTTGCTGCAGAGAAACACTCCATGGTCCCAAGGACAGTTTTTGAGCAAGGACATTTTGTTATATTCTGCAAGCATCAAAATGCATCATGCAGACTGACCATGAAAGCTTCCCAAAGTCATGTTAACAGCAACTTTGGAAGAGAGAGTAATTGGAAAAATGGAATTGGGTTGGAGGTGCGAGGCATGCATTTGAAAATACACAAGTTATCTGAGCTATGAGACCTCCTCCTGGGAAGGAACAACACATTGCAGAGCAGGATGAGTTAAAATCAAGGTTAGGAGGAATGTACTGAGCTGTGGTGGGATTTGTGTGTACGTTTGGTTTGGTTTTATTTGTACAAACAACGTTCTTAGCAATATGGTTTCTCCATACAGCCCGAAGCATCAGTTATAGTCCCTGAAACTGCAGCAGAATAGATGTTTTGTCTAGCATGTATAAACTCTTAATCATTTTTGTCATCTGTAATTTCAGTTCACATAATGCATTGATTCTCATGTGCTGCTTGAAGTTATCAGTGAGCACCAATGCAGTGTAGATGGTTCTCAAGGTTTTACTCTAGGCTAGGTGTCTGTACCTTTGGAAGTTTGTTGTGTTTAACCTTCAAGCTGTCTTTGGCTGGAGCCCAAGTGGGTAATTTTGTCTGTTAACTCCACAGCATCTTACCTGTGAGCACCACAGGTAAGATAAGTGCTGTAGTACTGTGGGGCACAGACAGCCAAGCAGCTGCCTGGAAGATCTGTCCACCTATCCTTCAAGAGAAGAGCTGTGTGTGCTCTGCTCTTCTAGCTCTTCGCCTGCTCTGCAGCAGAAGGCTGCTGTAGGACTCTGCAGTGCGTTCCTGCAGCAGATGTGAACCTGTGCTTTCATGAGCGTAATGAAGCCCCGCTTCTGAACCCACAAGGCTCACATTGCCCAAAGCACAACTGATCCAAAAGGACTTCAGTGAGGAAGGCAAGCAGAGTTGTCCTCTGCTGCAAAATGCAAATTATGCATTGTCTGCTGCTCACTGTAACAGCTAAAGGATTGCCCAGCTCCTTAGAACTTACTTTTAGCAGTATTCTGTGGAAGCATACTCCAGACAGGAGGGAAAGCATCTAGTTCCCATCTGCTGCTGCTTGCTTTGGGCAGGACTGGGGAAGCAGTGAGGGAGGATGCTTCTGCTCTGAGTCAGATTGTGAAGAATTTGCAAAGAAGTTACAATTATTGCTGGACTGTTGTCTGAAGAACAGCAACTGGAACTCAGTAGAGGCAGGGAGATGGCTTTTGTGGAGGAATGTTATGCGCAAAGGGTGATGCTTGAAGAGCTCCAACCACTGGAGCTACTTGGAAGAACAGTGGCCAAAGTGGTACTTCTGTGGTGTTACCAACTCACCTTAGGGAATGAAAAGGGCCATTTCTCAAACCTTGTGTATGGGCTATTTCATGGTAGTAGGAAGTAATTCATCATCCTAGCTCTGGAAGTGGGTGAGCTCTACAATATTTCATGCTGCTTGTAAGACCTGCGTGCTCGAAGACATCTCTGGAACACTGTTTGCTGAGGATCAGCATTTTGCTTTCCCCATGGTACACCTTTAATGGGCCTGGGGGCAAGGCTGCTTTGTTCATAGCATATGGGGCCACAGGTCAATTTTGTTGTTCTTGAAAGCTGAAAGGAAAACAAAACATCCTTCTTTCTGAAATATGAATTTCAGAGGCTTCTTTCTGTGACCTGAATAGAGAAGTAACTTATGGCTAGCATTTCTTTCCCCCTGTCAGACTTGAGTGCACTTTTTCAGTGAGCGTAGAAGTGGTGTGATTTATGTTTTTGTGGATATGTAGCATGAATAGCCCTCCATTTATCAGAAATTAAAAGCAAACAGGTTGTTGGTTGAAGTCAGAGTCTTTAATGAGCACAGGTGCCCTGTTGCTTCCCATTCATTTGGGTTATGTCAGTAGAAGGAGTTAACTGCAAGTTTTGGTCCTGAAATTCATTTCGCTTCCTCACCTTAGCCCATACTGTTGTACCCTTACCATCTTCCTGCTATCATCTCACTCAGAAGGATGCAATAGAAAATGAGCATTTTGGTCTGCCTGTGAAAAGCATACAAATGCTGTTGAAGACTTCAGGACAAGAAAAATGTTCAGTGGGAAAGGTGAGGACTCTCTGCAATGTCAGGAGAAGTCAGAGGAAGCTGCATGGGGGAGCACTCTTTTACCTTAGAGTAAGACAGGACACGAACCAGAAACTGGAGCCTGGTGCCAGGTAAATTAGAGCAGTAAACAATGCAGTTGTAGCAGTCACTAACTACATCACAACCTGAAGGGGTCAGTTCTCCACTGGGTTGTCTTCAGAAATACTCTAAAAGCTGCTTTAAGCAAGTAAGCAAGTTACTGCTCTTCATGCAAGGATTGTCTATGAAAGGTAAAGGAGCCAGAGGACAAAGAACGTTTAGTTTTCTGCTGAAGACTGGGATTTGGGGACTTCTGCATTGGCATTGCTATAGCTGGATGCCATGTGGTTGAGAGGGGATATGCATTTCTTTACCACATCTGAAATATGGTCTACATGTTGTCGTGTATATATTACATGCTGTGTTTCTAGTAGGATAATGAATGTCTGTGAATGGAAAACTTTCTTGGGGATTCTTTTTCTAAAAGGTGCTGAATCTTCCTGGATGCCAAGAGCAGAGCAGAACATTGCTCTTACAACACTGGAAGCCTTCACTTGATCTTTCTGTTCCAAGGTTCCACATTTATGACAGAAGCTTTTCAGCAAAAAAACGCTTCTCAATACCAGCTGTCCTTTGGTATTGGATAGTTCTGAGATGCTTTTCTTCTGAGCTGTTGCAAGACAAATATTTCCTGGTTTTGTATTTATGTATTTCTCTTCTCTCCTTGAGTGTACTTGGCACGTTGGCTCATTTCTTAGGGGTTACTACGTCTTTGTTCAGACCCATTCTCCAAATCTGTTACCTTAAATTCAGAGTAACTTGGGTTCATTAGATATAGGTTGTGTTTTCTGTTCAAGTATACTAACAGCAGTGAGAATGCTGAAGCATTTCATCCTTAGAGGAACACTCACGCACACAAATATATATGACTAGTACATATGTGTTTGTATTTGTATGCAGCTATATGTTTTTACATACAGACACCATCCTGCTCCATACTCCTGCCTTAAGAACAAAATGCTCATCACAGCTTTTTGGCATTGTGTTCTGACTGGCGTGTACCTGCTTTGTACTCTTAATCCATATATTCTGGTTTGCTTAGAAAATTTTATGCCACATTTCCTCACAGGCCTTAGTAAACAGAAAGGTTAAGGCACATCCTGGCAGCTTGCTTAATTTCCCATTGAAGCAGCAGACAGCTCTTCATTTCTCATTCTGATTTCCCTCATCCCTTGGATGTCCTTAGCTCTGCTTTCGTCCCAGGCTGCCCCCGGACAAAACTTGTGAAGTCACGCTGCTGCCTTCTATAAAACCCTGCAGTCTGCAGCCCCCAGCGCTCCTGATTTTATCTGCACAAAACAAAGCTGTTCTGAACAAAGTCATCCTATTGCAGGGCCAGTAGTTGCCCTTAGTCTGATACTTCCTTTTTTTTTTTTTTTTAACAAGGTTTTGTATAATTCAATCTGCGCGCTCTGAACTTGTTGACAACACACAGAGCTGTAGGTATTTTTCTCTCCATTGCAGACCTGTGCCAGAGAAGGCTGAGCACGAACAAATATGCCCAAAGTTTCCTATGTTGTCCTGACAGTGCAGGTCAGAACACCTGTCCTGAAAGCCGCGTATTTGCTTAACTGTCTTAGTAGTGCTTCTGCTTTTTAAAACATAGGGGAATGTTAAGATCCCTAAAAAAAATGGAGAAAAAAAATACTAAACTGACCAGGCATGTACTGCGTATATAAAATGATCTTTCTTCAAATTTTATTCGCTTTCTAATTCTGCCTTTACTTCCACTTTCTGTTTCTTTTGATTTAACTGCATAAAAGTGTATTTTTTTTTCTAGCTCTTTGCTGTGAGAGGAGTATTATGTCTGAGAAAATGACTGCAGTAAGCCTTTCACATAAAAACATTTTGTATACTTAATAAAAAATAAAATTGTCAAAACATTGAAAGAAATTTTGTCTGCCAGTGCTTGTGTGTTTCAGAGCATGTTCTGCCGTAAGGGACAGAGCAACTGGTAGAGGCCAAACATATTTATTTACTGATGGTTTCACCATTGTGTGTCCAAATACAAAGGCCATGTGGCAGCACCACGTGATAAGCAAGTGTGGCCTCTGGAAAAATAATGAAACATTGGAAGTACTGATACTCTGGTTTAACTCTGTGCGTGTAGGTGGCCTCTTGTCTCAGAGGCCGAGTACGGAGTCTCTCCCCTGGGGAGGAACAGCCCGGGCAGCAGGGCTGCGGGGGGGATCTGCCTGGAAGCAGCTCTGCAGGGAAGGCCTTGGGATGCTGATGGATGCAGTGAGTTGAACAAGAGCCAGCGTTTGCCCTTGTTGCTAAGGTTGTTGACAGTATCTGGTCTGCCATTACAGAAAGTACTGCCCACAGGGCGAGGCAGGTGGTCCTTGCCCTCTGCTCAGCACTGGTGAGGCCACACCTGGACTCCTGTTCTGTTCCTGGCTTCTGAGTACAAGGGAAACTTAGACATACTGGAGAGACCAAGATACTGTGGGGCCTGGAGCAGCTCCTCTTGAGAGGCTGAGAGCTGTGCGGAAGCTTGGGGATCTCATCAGTGCCCATAAATCCCTGAAGGAAGGCCACACAGAGGATGGATCCAGGTTTTTTTTTCAGTGGTGCCCAGTGCCAGGACCAGAGGCACTGGGAACAAGCTGGAAAACAGGAGGTTCCATCTGAGCATGGGGCAGCACATCTGTGCTGTTTGGGTAATGGAGCTCTGGCACAGGGACCCAGAGGCTGTTGGGTCTCCTCCTGGAGATCTCCAAAAGCCACCTGGACGTGGGCCTGGGCACCCTGCTTGGGGTATCTCTGCTGGAGCAGGGGATGGACTTCTGGAGGTCCCTACCAACCTCAGCTATTCTGTGGTTCAGTGAAATGAGGCTTTATAACAAGGCTGTAACACAGGCACCTACTGAGAGATTTAGCCCCAGCAGTCTGGCTACCTACGTACTGGCAGAACATAAGTTATTTTTACCAAAAAACTGCTGGGAACACAAGCAAGCTTTGCTCAGTCAATTGACTTGGGGGCAGCATGCTTCCTCTCCCCAGTCATGCAGGACTTACCACCCTGTCTTCCATGAAGCTTTTCGTAGACTTTCTCCCACCAAAATCCCCCCCAGTGTTCCATGGCAAGCCTATGTTGGGGAAGTTCCCTGATGTCATGTGAGAGCAAGTACAGTTAAAACAAGGCAGTAGAATACTTCAGCGCAAACATTCCAGCTCTCCTTTAAACTCTATGTTAAAGTTACTTGAGATCCTACAGCATCTCTTAAGCCTGTGTCTTTCCAGTGGAAAATCAGATGCAAGGGAAGGGTGTAAGCTGAATGCTGACAGATGCCTGCTGGGACATGGACTGAAAGAGGATGCCTGACAAATACTTGCTCAGCTGTGCCTGTGTTTTTCTCTTAGGCAAGCCCCTGCAGGATTCGTGTTCTGGTCCTGCTCCTTCCCATGCCTTTTCTTGCCCTTTGAGTGAGTTAGCACTCATGGCATGCCCTGGCACCATGCTTCTTTTCATCTGTACTTCAGTGATAAATACCAATGCAAGTTCTACACTCTATGCTCATGGGAATTTTGTGAGTATCAATGCTTTTATAGTCCCTCCTGAATCAAAAGGAATGGATTTTGGTTAATTTTAAAAAGCAAAGAAACTTTAATTGAAGCATCTTTGATTAAGTGATACATGTATTGTGTCATTTGATACAAAATACTGTCCCAAAATGAGGGAAATACTGGCCTTAAGCTCATCTTGCAAACCACAAGTGAGCACATCCTGCACTGATGAGCACAGCTCTGCTCCAGTCCTGTTTAGAACTCCATTCTTGTCCTTGCAGACATCTTTGTTGTTCAGTGCCTTTTAAGCATAAGGGTGCTTATATCCCATACCATGCTGCTGTGCTTTAACAAGCTTCCACAGCCTATCTCTCTGCAGGCCTGTTTATATGGACAAGGGCAAAAGGATTTTTTTGCAATAACTGCAGAAGTGCACATACTTGCTAGCTGCAGCGATGAGCAGCATGAGAGGAAATGTGTTCTGATTCAAGGAAAAGCCAAAATAGCATGCTGTTCAAGGAACTAAAATATTTGTCAGTTACACCGGTACTTGAGTCACAGTGAAATTTACCCCCATGCACTGATGTTCCTTTGGTTTAATAGCTAAATTGCGACACCCATTACCCACGCAACTGATGCTTATGAATATCTGACCTAGGCAATTCAGTACTGCTCTCTGCTGTGTGGTGTGAGTTATTGGAAAAATACTAAATGTAACACACTTTCTCTGTTACTTTCAGTACCCAACACAGCGCACTTCAACCTGTGCATCTTCTCCCTCTTCTGACCAGCAAACACTTTCACGGTTATGGGAGAGATCTCTGGAGAATGTGGAGCCTCTCTGGGATTTATTTGTGTTCAGGGAGTGGGCAGTTAAATACAATATCTTAGTCAGCCTTGCAAAATAAAACAAGTTATTTCAATCCAAACAGTTTTCTGAATTTGATTGCAAAGGAATGCAGAAGAATATTTTTATTTACCCTTGAGTCCTTGTGACCTTCTTTTTATTTTTTATTTTTTGGCACCTAGTGAATAACAGAAGGGACAAGAGAAAAATACAGAACAATCTCACACCTGAGCTTGAAGAAGTTGATTGCTGTCATTCTGATGATGCTCCTTTTATTCATCTGCAGTGGTTAAGAAAGACCTGATCGCTTGGAGCATTTCATAGCAATTCAAAATTATTGCAGAACTACCCATTTTGTACAGGGCCTCAATCTGTTAGTGACTTGAGCATCACTGCCACCAGTTCTGTGAGGCTTTCAGCAGCACCGTATGCACAACCCATAAAACTCCCTGTGATCTTCCCTCGTGATTTCCCCTCTCCGTGTGTTGATGCTGCCGCCTGTAAGATATCACACTTGAGCCAACATCTCTGCTTATCAGGAGATGCTTCCATAGCCCTGAATGTGTGAAGAGGGATCCTTGCAGCATGGTCACAGTGCAGGTATAGCATTAAGGGAGCCACTTTACTGTGCAAAGAGGATGTACCGCATCACCGTACGCTCATAGACTGTACAGTTTGCAAAACTGACATCAGAAAAGAGGCTTGCTGTTGGAAAATAAGGATTCTAGGATATTTAGGAAAAAAAAAAATCCCTGCTAAGTTGTCACTTTCTTACTAACCCTTATGGACATGAAATTAGTTGTTATTCAAAGTGATCTTAGGTATTCTAAACTGTCTCCTTACATGATGGCAAGATTTGGTTATTCTGAACATAAATCACAGCTTTCCCTTGTTATTGTTTTCCTTCTTATTTTGCAGAGCAGCATGAGGATAGTTCAGTTTGCTTGGTAATTGCAATTACTCATCCCAGTCAGGCAGGAGCACAGGAAAACGGTTATTTTACAGCATAGAGGTTCTTACTTAAAATAATGAGAAACATTCACATTTTCCATCATTATTGCATTTCACTGCAGTACAAATTTACACTGTTTTCTTAAAAGCTTGATTTTTTTTATTGGTACTACACACTTGGAATGACCTATGAAGTCCCTCCCACACATTATACTTGACCTCTGAAATGCACTGTCTGCTTGGTTGTGATTGGGCATAAATTACATTTTGTCTTCTGAATGAGGATAGCTGGTCTGAATCCCAGTGCAAACGACTTTCCTTTTTATCTCTTTGGGGATGTATACTCTATTTCACATTTTCCCTGTCTGCATCCTCAACAGTTGGCATTTACATGACCCCCTGGTGGGGGTGCAGGACCTGGAGAAAAGAGGAGAGAAAAGTGACCTGAAGTCAGTGAGATCTTGTTGAGGACAAATGGCAAAGGCTCCTGCTCTGGCTGTTCCAGGCTGACTCAAGAGGCTGCCTTGCAACAAGCCAGAGCCACCCTCTTCTTCTTGAGCTTAAGGGCTGTATGTGTTGCAGCCTCTTGGGTACTTCTGTCATTTTTCATAGCATAATATAATAATTTGAGTTGGAAGGGGCCCTAGAGGGCCAACTCCCTTCCAGTGAACAGGAACACCTACAGCTAGATCAGGTTGCTCACAGCTCCATCCAGCCTGACCTTGAGTATCTCCAGGGATGGGGCATCCATCACCTCTGGGAAAACTGTTCTAGTGCCTCACCGCCCTCATTGTAAAAACTTCCTCCTTTAATCCATTCTAAATGTCTCCTCTTTTAGTTTGAAACCATTTTGATTTCAACCAAATGGCCTCTGCCCAGACTGGTTTTAAAGACAGCACACTGGTGGGTAAGCTAATAAATTAACCAACTAGCTAACTAATTAATTAACTGTCCAACTAGCTAGCTAGCTGGGGTGCAGCAGTGCTGCCTTTATGCCAGTAAGCTCCTGCAGCCTATGCACAGGTGAAGGTGATGGGACTGCTCACATGCTTTACGTTAAGCATAATTAAGTATGCTTAATTGAAATATCTTTAATTAAACATAATTAAGTGTGCTCAATTACTAAACTGAAGATGCTTTTCATCAGACTAAAGTGTTTTTGAAGAAGAAGATAATTAATATCCTTATATTTCTGTGTCTGTAATCACATTTTTAGCCAAATCATTTCCAACAAGGTCTGACTTACTACAGTGGAAATTCTGGAGGTTGCTGTAAATGGTATAATTTCAGCCTATTGCACCCTTTTTGAGAAATTGGATCTCTAGTCTCTATGTGAGCTCTGAACAAAGCAACTACTTCAGAAATAAAATAAATAGAAGAGTACATAAGCCAGCTTATAGTGGTTTACCATTAGTAAACAATACTGCATACAAGTGAAGAGCCCTTTGGGAACAAAGAAAGAAAAAAAGATAGTAATATATATTCAAATATATATTCAGTAATGAAGTAAGAACATCCTACACAGTTTCTTTTTTTTTTCTTTTTCTCTCTTCTCCTGAATAGTCTGTGGGAGGGCTGAACTTGTTGGCTTTTTAGAAAGGTGTGGATTTGGGAAATGCAGAATTTTGTTTGTAAAAAGTTGTGAATAGTAATAACTCATGTTCCATAAGCATTCATATGATCACTTTATGGAAACCTTCCCAGTTTTCAGGGTTTCATATGGCACAACCAAGGATGGCAAAGCATCTGCAAATGAAACAGAAAGGATCTGGTCTTCAACAATTGTATGAACCTTTTTGTTTTAATAAAGTCAGTTTCCTAGCAAAATACTTTGTAGGGCAAGCAGAGAGAGAAGCAGCATTGCCACACAGCGTGGGCTTCTGGGGACAGCAAGCAAGGTGGTCTGTGGGCCAGAGGAACACATTCTTATTGTTGGAATTTTCCTGAAATCATCCCAAATTGCCATAGGACTTTCAGCAATCATCTCAATGTCTTACTTGACTTGTGGCAGGAGATATCCTCTCTGTCCACGTCATTTTGGTTCAACAGTATTGTACAGAGCTGCAGCAGAGGTTTGGAACATCACCACTGGAGAAGCCTTCCTTTGTGGCAATATTCCTGGGTCTGTTTTCTCTACGTGAAAGCATATTTCCAAACTGTATGTGCAATCTGTGCAGAACTGAAGAAGGGCAGACATTTTATCAGGCTTTCTCTGAATTTCTTTGAGGTTGGTAAAGGAAGATCTTGAAATGGCAAAAATAACTAATGTGTTAATACTTTTCTAAATTTCATTCAAAGACACAACTGATTATATAATAGAAGAAAACAAGTTTGATATAAACAATGAATAAGTAATTAAAAAAAAGAATTAAAAATTACTATGGTTTTGTTGTCTTCTGATGTCTTTTTCTTTACAGAACTGACTTTAAAATATTTTCATCCATCTGCTTGTTAAGTTCAAAGATGTTAATAAATAGTAACAATAGTTAACATTAACTATAGCAAAGAAAATGAAACCTCAAGGAAAAGAATGAAAGAGCATACAACAGAAGCATCACCTTTCACCTGCTCTTCGGAACCTGTATGCTGTGTTCCACACACCAAAGGTGGGTTGCCTCCCTTCCTGCTTAACTTCCCCGCTGCTGTACTCCAGTACACTAAAGTGTATGTGGACAACATATGATGTTGAAAGGGAACAATTAAAAGGGGCTTTTCACCAAAATTCAGCCCAAAGCCACGAAGTGCTTAAAAAAATGGGCATGTTTGAGGGAGGTAGCAGGCTATGCACAAACTGATTCTACTTACTCACTCTGCAGTCAGATAAGGATTTCCTTTGAAAGAAATGAGCACGTTTTTTTCTCCATGAAGCAGAGAACAGTGACCAGGTTCTTCTACCTTGGTTTCACCAACCTTGCCCAGCTTTTGTCATCACGAAGATGATTTTACAGGTTATGAATATTGATTTTACTTTACAGCAGTGAAATATGCCTGTTTGAGTTGGAACTCCATTTTCAATGGCTGCATGAATACAGCGATGACCATATCTTACAAAGCTTTTTTTGAGCACTGCATAAAAATTGGTCTTGAGCTCAAAGGAGGAAGTGAGAGTTGAGCTATCTTTCAGCTCTTTTGAAAAGTGTGATTATTCTGACATTTTTCCAGCAAATTCTTCAGAGAGACATAAATTTTATGCAAAATTTAATGTTATGCTTTGCAGAAATTAATGGAAAAAAGATTCTGAGTGAGGTACTATCCGAGAGAAAAAACTATCTTCAATTTCTAAGTGAGCTATTGTCTTTAAAAGGTCATATCATGTGTTGAGAAGGATAAAAGGTCATTTTAACAATGACGTAATTTTCCAATAACACGCAGTTATGGTTGGAATTGTGAGATGCTGTCACTGGCTTTTCAAAAAAGTTATCAGCACCTATCAGAAGAGGTCCAGGCATACATAGTGCTAGGAAAAGTTACTGAATTGTGTAAGATATCTCAAAGTATCACATCTCAATGCATTTTTTTATAGATTTGGGTTAGGGATACACTGCCTTTTTCTCAAACAGAAGTGACTGTGTGAAGTTATTTTCTTGGACTGATAGGAATGTTTTTGGTGTATGATTATTACTACAGTTCTACTGAGTCTGGTTTTTTTCTGTTTATCAGAACTTTGGCAATATTTAGTACTGGACATTATATTTTCAAGTCAGCAGTGCACAATTATCCCCAAGGAAACACAGAAGGATGGGAGTGAAGAATACCAACTGAATTGCTAAGGTCGGTGCCCTGGAATTGAGCCACATTTAAGGTGATGTAATTCCTTGAATACATCAAGACACAGGTCAGCTTTTCTTCAACACATTCATAGGACAGCCCTTTGAAAAGACAGTGTCTGCAATTCTTTTCAAATTTCTCTTCTAAATTTTTTCATGCTTGGTTTGTATTCATTATCTCCCGTGTACCAGATATTTCCTTTCACTTGCACGATTTTCTTCACTTATTTTTTCCCACCTTGCCCATGTATTTCCAGAGGGCAACAACATTCTCCTATGGTAATGCTTTTGGAAAGCCACATGGTCCACGTGGAGACCTTCCCTCTGGACTCTGTACACTCATCTCTTCCGTGAGGAGCATGAGACAACTGACAGCAGTGGTAGAACATTTCTGTATAATATGTGCACAGCAGATCTTTCACACTTTTAAAAATCTGTGATGGTGTAAGCATTTGTATGGCAAGCTTGACAGCTCTGCAGAA
This sequence comes from Bambusicola thoracicus, assembly GCA_002909625.1. Taxonomy (NCBI): domain Eukaryota; kingdom Metazoa; phylum Chordata; class Aves; order Galliformes; family Phasianidae; genus Bambusicola; species Bambusicola thoracicus. The sequence continues at coordinate 178 of PPHD01015231.1, read as the reverse complement.
ATAGAAAATAAATAGATTTCAAAGTTTTATGGAAATCAGTGTCCTTGAGTCCTCAAATAACAGCGGGAGTACCTGAATGAGGGATAAACAATACCACAGCATGAAAGGGTGAACTGGCATTTCAGATTTGGAATCACAGAAAGTAAACATGATGCCAAGGATTTTTAAGCCTTTACTT
>PPHD01015230.1:0-16227 GCA_002909625.1 Bambusicola thoracicus | reverse complement strand
TCCACATTTTCATTTTTTTGCCCAGAAGCAAACAGTAGTTTCAACCAGGAGCAGCTTCAGCTTTTTGAGAACATCTAGACCTCTCTTTCTTAAAAGTGAAAGTAAGCAAGACTTCTATCTTAACCCTTCTACTTCAAAGTAAGAGTGTTAACAATGATAAGTATTTACATTTGAAATGACTGAGAAACTAGGATCCACTTTGGAAGTCTATGCCCCCAAATCTAGAAGACTAAATTATTTGTTATGTTCTGTTAATATTAAAAAAAAAAACAAAAAACAAACAAACAAACAAAAAACCTACCAGTCAGATAAATAAAGTGTAACTTCAGTACAAAATATGTTTTCTTTTGAAGGTAGAAAATTTAGTTAAAATCTCTAGCAGGTAAGCTCAACTGTAAAAATAGAACCTGTTTCAGGCAAAGAAATAAGTGATTAGGTAGAAGAGGGGAAAAAGAAATGACAGAGTAAGGTATCTAAAACTGCATGTTGGCTTCAGGGACTTGAAAGTACGTCAGGTCTGCTAGCATCAGAAGTCACACAAAATGCCTGAGGATGGCAAGGAAAGATTATTCCTCACAACCTACAGAAGCGCAATAGGAGAACCAGAGCTTGCTTAGAAAACAAAGGGTGAGGTAGAGCAGCAATTATTAGGCATGTTTATGCTATATTTCTTAAGGCTCTATTCTAGGTGCTTGGCTAAGAGACATTACACTGATGGGAAAATAAGTGTAGGAAAAATCTGAAGATCTTCTTGCATTAAGTTAAAGATCAAGCAACGACTGTGTTTCAGAGGTGTCACATGGATCTGTCTCAGACTCAGCAAAGCAACTGAGGCAAAACCAACAATAAGTTCATTTTTCAGTTCTGTGAATGTATTTGAAATGTCACACACACTAGTCACCTATTTTACTTATAATGGTGAAAATTTATCTTTTATAACCTTTCATAATAGGATATATATTTTTTTCAGACAGAAGTGCATTCTAGGCAAATTGTCCTGTATACTCAAGCCTGTCTTATTTTGGAGTGACACAACTAAAACAGAACTTCTCACATCTGGATATTAAAATGTATATTATTTTAAGTTATTTTACATCTTATTCAAGTTCAAAGAGCTTTAACTTGTATTGCCATAACTATTTCACATTACTTTTAAATGAAAAATATTTTTAAACAGTAAAAACTAAGCATAGGGTTTTATTCTTTAATTTTGCCATTCATGTTTATTTACAAAATGTGTGGGTTTGACAAAGAGAAGTGTGTAATATTTAAAGGATTTCATAGATAAATACTATTTCACAGATATGACTAATGCTATCTTTGTCTTCACTGTCTGTAATATGTTTCCATGTTTTGCTTTCATTTAGAGAATAGTATTATGTATGCCTAGGCAGAATGTTACAAGGTGCTGCATCCTGGATCAGATAAAATGCCCTGAGGAAGCAGGGTGATTGGGCCTACCTTGTGAGCATGTGAACAAGAACATCTTTTATTACTTAGGAAAAGTGTGACGGCTCAACCAGTAAGGGGCTTGTCAATGGGTTCAGAACTAGCAGAGCAGTGAGAAAAGCAAAGATATGCAAGAAAATCTCAGAGTGAACTGTAGTTCAGCGATTCGTTGAAAGTCTTTTGGTCTCAGAAAAACGTCCAAAGAAAAAGACTCATCCCTTGTGGGCAGAGGTTGGTTAACAAACCCTAGTTTTGGACATTCAGATCCTATTGGTGTTTTCAGAGGAAACACATTAAATAAATTTATCTCCCCTGAAATATACAGTAGTTAACCCAGAGTCCAGCTTACAAGTCTTGTTTAAATCCCTGGAACAGGCTTCCCAGGGCAGTGGTCATGGCCCTACGCTGCTGAAGTTCATGAAGTATCTGGACAATGCTCTCAGACACATGCTCCGATTTTTGGGTGGTGCGGAGCCAGGAGTTGGACTTGATAGTACTTATGGGTCCCTTCCAACTTGGGATGTTCTATGATTCTATGACTCTTCAGTTAAACACTACTGCAGGGATTACATAATTTACCTGAGTAAGGAAGACACATTTAATTCTCTAGGCATATTTCTCATCCTTTCACCAGAATCTTTAGAATTTGAAATATAATTTCTGAGATTGTTTACTTTGGAGAATAGGAGGTTCAGGGGAGACCTTATTGCTCTCTACAGCTCCCTGAAAGGAGATTGTGGCAAGGTGAGGGTTGGCCTCTTCTCCCAGATAACTAGAGGTAGGACTAGAGGCCTAAAGTTGTGCCAGGAGAGGTTCAGGTTGGATATTAGGAAAAATTTGTTCTCCAAAAGAGTGGTCAGAAGCCACAATGGCCTGTCCCTGGAGGTGTTCAAGAAATGTTTTGATGTACTAAGGGGCACTGTTTAGTGGTCAAGTATTGGTGCTAGGTGGACAGTTGGACTAGATGATGTTGGAGGTCTATTCCAACCTTGGTGATTCTATGATTCTATGAAATCTTACTTATCTATTCATTTCTAATTTTATCCTATAAGATGAATCCAGGAATTAACATGTTCCCATTAAAAAAAACACTTCATACTGCCAAAACCAAAGACAACAGTTGTACTGCATTAAATGGTATTTGACATTAGAACTAATAATGAATTTTTATCAGTGTGTCTGAGAGAGTAATAGATCATTATGGATAACTCATTTGTTGACATTGTCTTCATTCATCTACTATCCCTCTCTTCCTGTATACCAGTTTTCTTACTATAAATGCCTATGTCATTATTATATATAAAGTGCCTCCTTATTTTTTTCTCATTTCATGCCTAACATACTCCAGCTCTCAGCTCTCTATAAGGTTCTTGGTAAGGTTAGCGAGAGCTGAGTTCTTCTCTGGTGAGTCAGTAAGGTATGGCAGATGGTGCACTGATGTATTAATTAACTGGCTGCTTTGCCTGTGATCTTCCCATTACTCACTTCTTGCTCTTAAGGGCTGAGAAACAAAGGAAAGAGTTAATGGGACAGAAACGTGTCCAGGGGGTCAAAACTTCACTGCAGCTCCTGAACACTAGGGTGCCATCTCAACAGTCAACAACAAAAGGGATGAAACTGACCTCCATCACTGTATATCACCTACATTACAAACCCTACAGACTACTGCAAGACTCTGGTTTCCTTGTAATTCTTTTTGGACAGAAGTGGGGTAACAGTGGAGAAGTATTTTCAAGTTGATATTGCAAAAAACACCATCAGGGAGAAAGACTAGTAATGTAATAATAGCTAGAAGGAAAGGGAAAGAAAGGAAGTCTTTTACAAAATAGCCATACTCATTGTTTCCCATCTCTTCCCAGCGTACCAGGAAGAGCTATTCCAGGTGAATTCCTTCACACATTTACTTTTCTCCTATATACAATAGTTTCAACATGTTTACTATAACAGAGAAAGCATATATTCAGGGGTAGCTTCAGCTACTTCCTTTCCAAACAAAAGTCCCTTTATCTATGCCAAGCCTCTCTTTAGACCAGACAACAGGGAAACCTGAAGACCATTTCATCCTCACCTTATTGTACCCTCTCTAAAACCTTGCATCATCACGTGGAAGTCCTGCAATAAGTGTGCTCTCATTATCTTATTCTCAACATGAGTGATAAAAAGCTATTACTCTTTTTTCTCATGTCCTTCTCCAAGACATTTTCCACAGGGGAGAAAATCATTCACTCATTTTCTGATACCATGATGCCTGGAACAATCCATAGTATCCTCTGCTAGCCTGAGCAGTCCTGTTTATCCTTCTGATCAATGTCATTTTACTATTTCTTGTACTCCTCTTGAGTTCATAGCCATCTGCTTTTTCCTTATTTTTATGCTTACTACTAGTTGGGCTAGGGGTTATTGCCTTGTTCTGCATTTGCACAATGTCTGGATTTCAGGTAGGGCTTCTGACTAATGAATACAGATCTCAGATGTAATGATAATATAAATAAATGAAGGAATATTAATCATAGTGATAAGCTTAAGAACTTAATTCAAGAAGATGAACAACTTTAAAAAACTGTACAGTACCCTGCATTATTTCTGACATTCTAGGAATATTCATAGGAATAAACATTTGTAATTTGAACAATTTGTGTTCTAACCAAAAAATATTCAGATTGAAACAAGCCTTTTAATCACAGTGGAGCAAATCTACAGTGGATTCATAAATGACAATACTTGGCAAGCCATCAGTCATTGTACATTCTTCACAACAAACCTTTTTTATGTGTCCTTACCTCACATGCCATCCCTTGATCTTCAATACATTACCTGTGGTTCACTCCTTGAACAAACTAAGACTTACTTGGAAACAGCAAGAGATCTAAGAAGTACAACAGCCACAATCTGAGGTTTAGGAAATTCAGATTAAGCAATAAAAATATCACCTGGAGGGCAATGCATTACTGCCTCAGGTATCCTGGGGAGATTATGGAATCTCTTTGCTTGCAGCCCTTCAGGATTTCAGACTGAACAACATAATGACTGACCTGCAGTAGTTCCAGAAACAGTTCTGCATCATGCAGTGGGATGTACTTGAGGCCTTCAGAAGTCACTTCTAGACAACATTTTTATGGTTCTGTGATTCAATAATGCTTTTTTGTTTTGTTTTGTTTTGTTTTGTTTGTTTTGTTATCACCAAGACTTCAGAAATGTAAGTAGCTTTTTAAAAAGTCCCTTTGTACCTTAGCTGATCATCTGTAAAATGATTACCATAGTTCCCTAGTTTCCAAAGGGACCGTATAGGTGAATTAATTAATTAATTCTGTGAGACTGCCATCTGCTACACGAATATCAGAATTTAAATAAATAAATAAATAAAATAAAAAACTTCCACTGATCTAAACTGCTACAGCTCCGGTGACTGAAACAATATCACACTAATTTACTCCAACTGAACTACCAGCTCTTGTTTTTATTCACCCATATGAGCGACTGTTAAGTTGAATGTTGCTCAGTATGTATTATTAAAGTGAGGAATTTTTGTACCATCTCTCTAAAGAGCTGTATTTACTTCAGTTTAGTATCACCGTTGGGGAAACTTTAGAGAGTTGTGAGACAGATCCTGGGGAAAAAAAAGTGTTTAAAGGAGTATGATTACTGAGGACTAGTTTTAGTAACAGTCTGCTAAGGACTAAATACATACACATGATTTGCAGGAGGACAGACTGCTTATCACATTTTGTTAAAAGTGCAGGAAAAATTAATATCTGAAAATTCTAACTTGTTACATTCCTTCAAAAACATTTCTATTTAGGTACTGCTATTTCTTATGCAAGTGTGAAGGACAAAGAATCATTAATATACTTTAATGGCATCTGTGTTTGCCTCGGTAAACTTAGCAAAGACAGCCAAGCAAAGAACCAGAAATCTTCCAGTCCAGTTTTAAAACACACCACCCTAGAGATAGAAGGAAGGTTCATGAAAAGGCCATGACTGAAGTCATCATAATAGTGGAATCACTGTCAGGAGAAGAGCATCGTTCATGAGGGATGGAAGGATGCCAAATAAAGATGTAACTGCCCAGACTACTGCAATCCCCTCTTAAAAACCTTCCTAAAGTAACCACTGGAGAATTATGCTGTATCCTTTAAAGTCAACTGTTACTTAAGAAATTACTTCCAAGGATAGAGGAAGTCTTCTGAGAATCCAGGTCAACTTTACAGATAGTCAGGTAGAAAGATTGAATGTGATAGGCATTGTAAAAGGTCTTAGATTAAGTTAACTCCTTATTGCTATAGAAAGTGAGCTGAGCTTTGAGGAAAGGGCAACTGATTAATTTAAGAGGGAAAAGATACTCCTTGAACAAGTCAGTAATTAATTAAATTGGTGGAGACCAGTGCTCAGGTCTGAACCAAATGCAATAGACTTAAGAGCATGTTCCAATGAATTAGCCACTGGCAGTTTGAACATCCATACTGTCATGTATAAACCCTACTTACTAGACGATCATTCCATGTTGGTAGTCCAAGAAGCAGAATGTGACAGTGCTACTATCCACTAACAACTGCCATTTGGAAACCCATGAGCAAAACACTGGAAATAGAACCACTTCTTTCACAGCAGTAGGGCATATTTATATCACAGGGCACATAGGACAGTAATATCATTAATAAAGAGAAAAGGACTCATAGAATCACTGTCAGCCATAACTCTTAATTATAGCAAACCACACAACTCTGACCTCCTAGTTCCACAACAACAATCAGGGAAGAGAGGAGCACAAACAGAGCATGGCTGTGCTGTGGAATGGACAAGTCCATACTGGCAACTTCCTTCAGAGCTGCTGTGAATATTTATACCCAGACAGCGACAGACAGCCTTACATTTACCTTGTGTATGTAAGTCAGCCCCTGCCTGCCATGTAGCCATGTACAGTGCTGAGTCCAAGCCACAGCTACTTTCTTACTGTGCTTTGAACGCTCCTAACTCTCCTCCATCCAGATAGGCACACAGCTTCCAGCCCCTGCATCTGTCCATGTTGAACACCAGCAAGCTAAACACACCAGCATCTACACACATGCAATTAAATGTGATTCACAGTTGTTATTGATCTTCATTTCCCTTAATATGTAGCCTCTTCTTCTGTTTGAGTTTTCCTTATTTTCCCTACACAGATCTAATAAAATAACATTTTCTGTTCTTTTCCAGTACAATCAACAGAAGTGACTGATGTGCTTGGACTATAATAGAAATTATTTACTAGCAGATACTGTGATGGATAGCCATATATCAAGAAACCAAGGCTACCTACTGTGTGCACTGAGTGAGGCAAATGTCATCTGAGAAAAACAGCTTGTGATTGTGTGGTTGGAGACTGTCTTAATGGATACATACTGGAGACATGGTGAAGACTGTGAGGTATTCTGATATTTCTGTAGTTTTTGAAAGCTTAATTTTGCAGCCTTGGTAAGTCTCTTTTAACCTAATTTCTTAGTGGCACAATTTCAACCATTGCATGAGACAAGGCGTTCCTATTATGTAGTGAAAGAAGTAAATGCAGCCTAAATTGGATAACTGATAGCAATATGAGGTTTGCATTATTCAAGGTTGAGTACATATTAGCAAAACAAAGTGTTTCAGGACATGGACTCTGTCTCTTAAACTTGCTTACCTGTACTATATTTATAAATTAGAGCAGCCCCTCCTGCAACTTGATCTGGGTCAGCCAGTTTTCTCTCAGGTCAGCCCCTGTAAAGGTTTACAAGCAGCCAGAGATAGGAAAAAAATTGAATGCAGCCACTGTATTCAAGAGCATGAAAGCATGAAACAGAATACATGTGGTGGCAGCACTGGCTGGCTTTGCAGCCGAAGGATGGACCCTACCTCTGTCTGGTTCAATGGTACAGAGTAGCCTGTAATCCCTTTCTTCACTAGCTGGTTCTGCCTCAAGTGACATTTTTCCTTACCTTTTTTTTTTCTTTACTCCAGTCCTGCTAGGTTTCCAAATCTTGTTTCCTGTCTCAGTCCCAGCTTCCCTTCTTAGCCATTCACCTCCAAGCTGACAATCCAGTTTTCTCTATGGTGTCTATGTCCCAGATGGTAATAGTTGATGTGACACGAGGCTACAGGGAGCATGCAAGCACTCCAAGTGAGAGGTTGAAAACCCTTGGAACCAAGTAAGGAACACTGCCCACAGCTAATGTCTCAGTCTACATCAGACATCAGCATGCAGCATTTTAACATCCACAGAACACAAACTTCTATACCAGATACCATCAATGTAAGTACCTCTTTTGGCAACTGAAATAGCTGCTGTAGCTCTGGCAGTCTTATAAACAGAAACCAGAAAGAACCTACTTCCTAACAAACTTCATATTGAATGCCAGCAGACCAAACTTTATCTGCTGCAGAAAATCAGGAATAAATACATGTTTACAAGTCTGAAAGTATTCCATTCTTGACATCATTAGGTTTTCAAATAAATATGGGGAAAAACCACAGAATACAGTGCAAAGTTTTCATTCAATTCACAAAAATTTAGAAACCTTAGAAAATGGATGAACAGCAAAATAGGAGTTATATTACAAAGTAAATACAACAGCGTTTCCTTACAGCTGTATTAAGCTCTTGGAATATCATTGCCATTTCTTTGGATGAAAGAACTCCTTTCAGTTCTGTTTTGGGATTACTAGAGATTCTCTGAAAGATATGACATTTCTCAGAGTACAGGAAGCAGCAGAGAAACATCTCTATCTACCCCTAGAGAGGACGGTACAACAAGAAGCAGTTGATACATCACAGCGAAGACAAAAAAGGAATTGCTGTATAAAACAGTATATCTATAAACGTAATTTCCAGTAATGACTAGTTAGGTTAGGCAGAGAGATGTCCTCATCTCTGTGGGATCCAGAGGAATAACTCAGATACCAGTGTTGTAAATGCCTCTTTTGACAACTGCAATAACTGCCGTACCTCTGGCAGTAACTTACATGAAGTTTTAGGCTTTAAAATTGCATTCATTGTCTGACAGAGCATGGGCCAATAAAGCTCTTTTTTTCTCTGTTCTCTTCAGAAAGCGCTGAGGGATCTTTTAATTTTTCTCTTGAATAATCATCAGAAACTGGCACAAGTCCAGTTTTTGGCTTTATTCTTGTGCATTTTTTAAGTAGGTCATTTTCTTGGATGGTTTTTTAAAACTATCTACTTAAAGAGTGTTCTGATAACACAGTTAATGCCAATTGTGCACTCTCTGCCCTCTCTTGCAATTCTGTTTATTTATTAATTTCTTCCAAAGAGGCTAATACATTGTGCCTTTATTGCCTGGAAGCTGCAGCAGAGGTCTGCAAACTGCAGAGACTATTATGTTCCACGGTATTCAAGGATTCCCTTCTTCAGCTGAGGCACCACCTAGGCCTGTCACCATGTCTGGGTTTGAGAGCTCCCTCAAGACTAAGAATAGAGCATTTCAAATAAGGTGACAGTTGAGTTTAAAACAAGCAAACAAACAGCAACAGCAGTAGAACAAAACCTACACAAGTCTCTCCAGTTATTTATCCTAAAGACCTATGAAAAATACAGTATACAATGGGCAAAGACCACAATTCTCAGAATTGACCCATCCCAAACATATAGAGAGTGCAATTGTCATAGTAACACATACAGAAACCCAGGAGCACTAGCTTTCATAGAGAAAAGCACTGAATTTGGCACTTAAATTAGAATACTAAAGGAGAAAGAAGGCATAGGACTTAGAAAAGGAAGGACATTTTAATGCCTCATCTCTTCAAAACTGACCAGAAATGCAGTAAACTTTGAGATACTACATTTTGGGTGGCATGAGATGACTGCTGTCACCCTTCAAAATTGTTGACTGATGGGTAAAAATACCACAGACATTTTGTCACAAAGTCTTTTTTCTTTTAAGTTAGAGAACTAATTATCCCACAGAACATCACATAACTCAATGACGACAGCTTTTACCAAGGCACCCCTCATGACAGCTGACAGTTGCAGAGCCAGCCACACCTGATCCACTGAGCTGCCCATGAGCAGTGGCAATTCTACACAAGTGTCCATCCTATTCTTGCCATCCCACTGTCACGTGCCAGACACCAAAGCACCAAAGTCAAGTTTGAAGTTTTTCCTGAGGAGGAAGAATCTTATGGGCAAAATAGACTTCCAGATCGTCAAATTTTAGAGTTTTTTGTTGTTGTTGTTACTGTACAGAAATACACATGTCATTCTGGAAAATCAAGGACATTAAAGCAGTAGTTTTAGTCATGATTCCTTGCTTCAAACAGACCTTTTTCCAAACAACCATCGAGAAACTTTCACCTGCTGAATAAAAGAGCCAAACAGTTGAGTTACTCAGTTCCCTTGTACTTGAGGAAGGGTACTGATAGGTTTCTCTTCTCAGACTGTATTTTCTTGGAGGAATGCCTCTCCCTGTAGGAGCCCATTTAAACCATGCTAGAGTATGCACCTTTTCAGGTCTCCTGAAATTTGTTATCTTGGACATACTGCCATATTTACACATCTGTTTTTCATCCCTATGCTACCTTCTTTGCAAACTGTGCTGCAAGTTCTGCTGTGCAATGCTGACAAATCCTTAGACCCTCTGAGCTCAGATTGACAGGGCTTTGTGAGTAGGAAGCAGGACAGTGAACTTCCTATAATGTTATGAGAAACCCATAGCACAACACTGATAACATTAACAAAGACATACACCACAATGTTCTGTAGCAGTAAACATATATCCTGGTATTGAATATATTCTATTACAATAGGTCACACTCATAAAGCAACAAAGACTAGTTTTAGAAGACTCCCTCACCTTCTCCCAGACAACACAGGTGGCTCTAGCCACCCAGCATTAATCAGAGTAGAAATATCAGGAGAGAATAGTCAGAGAAAGAAACAAATGGGCTGTGACATTTACATACTGTGTCCAACGCTTGATAGAAATGAAAGCAAACTTAGATGGAGATCCATTATTTAACAGTTTAAGTTTGAAAAATCAGCACAGCACCTGATAATTGTCCTTCTCTCAGTGTTTCTTTAGATTGGCACTCCCTGCATTTTAGCTCCAGTACTCTGTGTGGGCTTCTCGGTATTCTATACTATGAGTTTGTGTTTGAGAAAATTCAAAAGAAAGCATAGCAAAAGCCATGTATGCTACAATAATTAATGGAATACAGAATTGACTGAGAGGTGTCGAGTGATTGTAAAAGGAAAACACCTTTTTTCACATAAAAGAATGCAAATAGATATGGTGTTCTCCCTTGATAGAGAGTATAGATCAACACCACAGAAACATGTAAATTTATGCCATCTGAATAATGAATCATGTCAAAATACTAAATCAATTTCACTTCTTATAAATGATAACAGATGTGATTTAAAGTGTCATTCCTTGCAAGTACTAGAGGGATTGCTATAATTAATCATCTGAAATCAAATACATCACTTGTAAGCTCATTGAAGTCAGACAACCTAACATCCCATTTTTCTAATCATTTCCCAAAGGATGATAGCCTATTTAAAACAGCTAAGCTGTTTTTGTTAAAGAGTTGCCACCCTTGACTCCAGAGATGATTATCTTTCAGGGGAGAAGGTGAAGACATTACAACATACTGCATTTCTTGTACATCCAAAGTTGCCAGTGTAGGCACAGGAGCTTTCATTCTGCATTCAGACGCAGTGGTGTAAATCTGGTACCACCACTAAAATCTATATGGTTATCATGAGTTGATATTAGTGGAAGGAGAATTTGGACACAATACCTACTCTTTTCCATTAAAACTTGAAAGCACTTTAAAAGCACTCAGGAAAGAAGTACTGAAAAAATAAAGTATATTAACAGTTATTGATACATATACTTCCACATACAATAGGTCTGAGCATAAGATGGAACACAGCACAACTCAGTTCCAGTACTGGGGAATAACAGCACGCTTTGCACTCCCACAGCTGCTCTGGGTGTGCTATGTGCCTTACCCAGCTCTGACTCCCTCACTGCTTCTGTGCATCTAGTCTGGAGCTGAAAAGCTGGGAGTCCTTCCCCATTGTATAGTGTGTGATGGCTGAATTGTGATCTCAAAGGTGTGCACACTGGCAGCTACTGATACAGCCTCTGTTTTCATGCTTATTCAAATGGGCATAAGTATTCAAGAGCATCAAATTTATGGAGTTTAGAGAAGCAGACTCTGTGCTGTGTTACTCCCCCAATGCTCTAGAGAGGTGGAGCTGGGATACAGCCCACTAAAGCATACCCAGAAGATGGCTGGATGCCCACCCTGCAGCTCCCAACACCATCTCAAGTACACACAAAAATCTGAGCAAGGGTCATATGAACAAGGCATATTCCCACATCTTTCCTGTTTGTGTCACTTCACTGCTACCGTGCTCAACTGCTTAATGTAATTGCTCAGGGGTGACAATTAGCCATATTTTCTGGCCACATAAACCATTTGAATGAAGTCCTAATCATCATTTTTCTCTCTTATTTTTCTTCTTCTTTTTCTTTCCTTTTGCTAATTCTTTCCTTCTGTGAGAGTCTGCCATCCCTGTCCTCATGAAGGCCATCCCACTGTCCATCAGTAATTATTTTTTTTGTGTGATTTCTTCTTTTCAGCCCCGTGCCAGTGCTGCAACAAGAACTGCTCAGTAACTCATCTGCAGATGCCTTGTTGATTTGAATGGTCTCTAGCAGTTGCTTTGGCTCCCTGTGTCAAGTTGCTAAGCAACATGCTTATCAGAACAGCTTTTTCTTCTTCTTATTATTATTTGGAGAGGTAAAATTTTTGTTGCATTGCAACCATTTTAAACATACTTTCATGACATAATTCCCTTCAGTTTAAAATACAGGGAAACGTTGCTCAGGGGAGTGAAGGAGTAAAGCAAATAAATCCTGCTGTGGTGCAGAGATAATGTGACATTTGCCTGCACGGGTACTGCTATACAAAAAAAAAAAAAATGACAGGTATAACAACACAGCCTTGTGTTTTCTGACTCAGAAATCTTTGCATACAGAACCTCATCCTGATACTAAGTCTTTATGTTCTTTGCCAAGTGACTGGAGGGGGAAGAATTAAAATTAGTCTTAGAAGCTAAGGAAACAGTGGGAATATTAATGTTCTAATTAAAAGAGAGGAATGTTATACACCCGGTGAAGTCTCTCTGTAGACCAAGTCCTTGAAAGCAGAATTAAAAGAGGTTGCAACAGATGGATACCAAAGAGATTTGTGGGTTCTTTTTCATATTTTTCTAATGCTGTTAGAGCAAAGCAGTAACTCCATGTAAAGAAGACAATTCTACTATAAGCAGTTATTTATACCAGGGAAGGCTAGGAAGACAAAGGACTGTGAGTTAGGAGCCTGATTTTTAATCCTGGTCCTTCAGAGGATTTCTGTGTAAACCTAGATAAGTCATTTATCCTCTGTGCTTGATTCTCCTGATATAAATTTGTGGCATTTCCTTTCTATCTCAAAGGATTCACCAAAGTGGAGTCAATTAACATTTCTACAAGATCTGGAGATCTTTTGGTGGAAACTGTTATATAAAAAGGAATATTTCAAATGCCTATTTTAAAGGGCTCAAAACTTTTCAAAAAAAATGATCTTCTCTGACTCATATAAGGCAAAGTGCCTTGCTTCCCACCCGGGAGATTAAATTTGTAACCATTTCTGCCATCTCCCTCAAGTCTGCAATTGAAATATTCAAAATACATACATGAATTAATGGTTTATGAAAGATGCCAGTTTGAAAGGTACAAAGATGGAAGCACCCTAACCAGGGGAGATTCAAAGTTACTGTTAAAGAGGCACAAAGCCAGTTACTGTGTTTAATGGACAATGCAGAACCTGGTCTTGACAGAGTAGTTTTTCTCCCAGTGGTTGTATGGTCATCCCTATTAATCCAGACATTTAGACACTTGCCTTACTTAAAGGTAAATAGTCTTATTTGTCCCTAAGGACTATTGCTCTGCTTGGATTTGGCCTTGAAAGAGGGAGGTTGAATATAGACTACAGTCTGTCAAATAGTATTTAATTTATCTGTGAGTAAAATACTTTTCTAAAGGACTGAAAGAGGTCCTTTGCCCTGAAAAGTTAGAGGACCAAAAGGTAGATAAAAAAGAACAACAAGTGAAGAAAATTTGTTTATATTCTGGGCTTCACTCCTCCAAAAATTAGTTTGCTGAGGCTTAACAAAATTAAATTTAACAATCAGCAGGAATGGAAGCCAAAAAAAAGACATTCAATATTTAGTGAGATAATGTATTCATTTCCGCAGGGCCTCATGACTTTCAATATATGCACTAGGGAAAAAGAGTTAGGACAAATTATTTGAGCCCTTTAGGCCAAGTAATGTTTTCACAAGTCTACCAGATTTTAACCAAAGAAGTCCCAAATGCTGGAAAAATGGAAAATTTGAACTAATTTTAAAAGGGTAGAGACATGGATCCATAGAATTGACTTCAATTCACAGAAAGATTCTGGAACAAACTGCTAAACAATCAATTCAAAAGCAGTAGAAGATAGCAAAATGATAAAAAATAGCTCACATGAATGTGCTAAGAACTGATGTCTGATGTCCTTGTCTGCCAATATAATTGGCATAATGGATTAAAGGGAAGCAGTAGAAACAGCCTTGTGACACATTCTTCTAACAAGGCTGAAGAAATATTGCCTAGATCAATTGTTCTTTCTTATGCCGTAAATATAAATATCAGCAATGTTACGTGAACCACTTCAAAGTGCAATAGCAGCCACTTCTGCCAGAAGCAGCAGGCATAAGATGTGCTTTTTGGGCTTAGCTGCAAGAGCAGTGTGATGGAGATGTGGCTGAATAAGTGAGGAGGGCTAAGTGAGGGAAAAAGGGGATGTGGGAGGTGAAGTGTGATAAGAGGAAGGAAGAGAAGCAAAAATCATGGGTAGGGTTGAAGTATTTAAAGCATACGTAGAGGGCCAGGGCAGGGAGTATCAGGTTGGAGTGACAGAGATGGTTACTAAAAGACCGGTTGGAGCATCAACTGTCAATTAGAGGGTCCAGGAGCTTACTTTTGCTTGGGCAGTAGACTCACCATAGCAGAATGTACATGTATCATAACAATGATCTATGCCTACATTTTCAAGAGGCTGAACATCTAACAGCAGATCTGTGTCAGAGCTGTAGTGCACTACTGTGCTGTTGGGGCTGCCTGCAGCCCAGAAAGCCTTGAGAAATGTATAAAAATAAATGGATTTCAAAAGCAAAATAATACCTCAGCTATAATGACAAACTCTTTAAAGGATAGAGAAGTGAAATGCCACCTGGAAAAGCTGTGGAAATGACTTCTTTCAAAGATGCTGATGACTCTGATACTCATCTGTGACAAACTACCTTTATGCTGCTTTACAAGAGAGGATTAGGCTGGTTAATCCCCTCATCTCCAGACCTGTGTTTCCCTGGGGACAACATTGTTATTATTATTTTTATTTGTTTGAAGTGGCACTACAGCCTCTGGGTAAGGCCCAGCCGAACAGAGGAGAATCTTAGCACCAAAGCCCAGGCTTTCAGAGACAAGCCAGCTGAAAATGCTGACCTCTGTTCCTCAGGACCTCACCTGACAAGTGTGCTAGCAGGAAGTCTGCCTACTAGCTGCCCTCCTTTGTTATTCTCAAAAACTGTGAGAAGTAAAAGTAAGTACTCTCTATAGGAAGAACTAAGAATTTACTTCTAAGACAGTGAAGACTTTAACAGTGTACTAAAAACATAACAATTACTGTTAGCCCAGCTGCAGGGATACCAACATTCATTGTCAAAATTGATTTTTATAAAGCCTATTTAATATACTTTAAATTTTTGTATAGGAAAGCCTACAGACATCAAACCCTTATTCTAAGTGTCATGCTCATCCTTCCAATGCACCTCAGAGAACTCAAAGCTGACAACTTCCTTCTTCCTCAAGCAGAAGGGCAGGAGGTGTTACAACAGATCATCAGGAGGAGCATGATGTTTGTGATGAGGGTTTCTTTTCCTCCACTCTGGGATTGATCATTTTCCTTCTCCTGGGCTGCAGGCTTTAGCGTGACAGTGTCCTCAGCCCCACTGCCCCCCCCCACCCCGCCCAAAGGCTGCTGTTTGTCAGGCAGTGTCTGGTGTCACAACCTTCCCAGTGCAGCCAGTCAGAGCTGAAGCCCTAGCAGGACAGGGAGCAGACAACGGCCATTCTCTTTCCCACTTTCTTCAGGCTCAACCTCAGTCAAAAACCTAACCCTTCTTCCTGCAACACCTTCACTCTTTTTAGTCCCTCCTAATTCCTTCGGTGAGACAATGGGCAGTGCTGGAGGTTGTAATGGTATCTTTCTGCTCCTTCTTGCTTTTTACTCACTTCCCTTCATGCTTCTTATTTTTTTTACTGCCCCTCTCACCCTGTTGTGTGTTGCCCATAGGCTGCAGTCTCCCAAAGTGTGCCAAAACAAGAATGCCTCCTTCCAAGAGGGCATCTCTAACTGTGTCCCACCAGGTCCTACTGGGTTTGCTCATTTCTGTCTTCACATAACTCCTCAGGTGACATTACACATCTCCTGTCTCTAGCAGCTCCCCCAGGCTTCCTTAAACATGTCTGACATGTGTGCACCCCCTTACGGGCTTCAGTGTTGGGATGGAGTGTGGAGTTTCTAGCCACTGTCAAGTCCAAGGGTTGGTAGTTCCTGCTGCCTCACACACAGGGTGCCCCCAGCTGCCATATCCCAGTAGGTATTTCCAGTACAATCTTTAATAGTTAATTAATAGTCAATTAACATTCAAAAC
>PPHD01015229.1:0-16228 GCA_002909625.1 Bambusicola thoracicus | reverse complement strand
TTTTTCTTAACTTTTTGAGTAACTTGGATGCTAAGGGTGTAAATAAGCATTTGAATAGCTGTTGTTTCATATGAAAAGTCACTAAGTCGTAGTGCTACTCTCAGTGAGGATTACAGCACAAGAAGCAAGTGCAGCATTTAAGTAGAGTCAGCTGCTTCCGTAAGTTATATTTACTAATGCATAACTTCATAAATTTGGGATTTTTAAATATATATATATATGTATATACTCATATATATCCAAAATATAAATGTATATATGACTATACATATATTCATATATAGAGAGAGAAATAAAAGGAGAATTCCCTTCTAGTACTTGTTCTGTTCAGACTTCCCTGACTAATAAGATGCTTATTGTTTTGTTTCATAATGTAAATTAAGATCAGAGATCCTGATAGCTATTACTTCTAAATGATGTATAGGGTGTATACTGTGATTTATTTATTTGTGATATATTTGCTGCACACACTGTAAGCGTAGATTACCTAATAGGGCAATTTCACCACTGGGTAACAGAAGAAAATTGTTCTGAGACTTTATGCCTGGATTTATGCTATTTTACTGGGATAGAGATTCATCAACAAGTAAGATGAAAAAAAAGTCACAAGTAAGGGAGTTAAGAATGAAGGTTCAGTTTTATGATACTGGTGCTACTCTTAAGAAACTAAGTGAATCAGGACTATACCAGTTGATTATGATATAGAACCAAATCAAATACTATAGAGAAAAATGAAGAAAGGTGTCTTCAATAACCCCTTCTAAAGTTGCATACGTAGCAAATGGGTATGTCGTTTTTTGGTGGCTCTTGTGGCCTACCCCACGTGTTACATGAGGCTTGCTAAGTGGTGGTTAGGTAAAAAATGATCTTGAACACCACCCCTGCAGACCATTTCCAGAAGATATTCTTCTACTGACTGTAGGGCAAGACTGGCCCTCTCATTCAGGTTGAAAATTACTTTGCAATTAGGGCTACTGACATGAAATGATGTGATCTGACTGAGATGAGGTGGCTGGACTAGAATCCATTCTTATTATTACAATTAGAAAAATGTAGCACTCAGTGCTATTCATTGATGTGCATTACAGCAACATTATCAACAAGTAATGCCTGTCAGATAACCTCAATAAAATATCATGTTGGCCTGATAAAGCAGTTCAGCTGGGCTTCTGCAACAGGATAAAATTATCTTACAATTGCTTCCAGTTGCATCTGAAGCCCAGCTATAAACATGTTGATAAAAGGATGTTCAGTAGAACTTCATATCGCAGCTCAGGAGATTGCGCAGTATTAACATTAGGGGTTGTGTCCTCCTTGCCCATCTCTTGCCATAGCCCAGATAGACACTTCCCAGATGCACGCTTTCTGCAGACAGTGACTGCAGATAGGGACAGCAGTTGCCCCTCCTGTGCCCTTTGCTTCAGCCCATGCCTCAGTTGCAAATAGTTCCAGCCTCCAGATGTGCACTGGTGCAGGTGCTTTACTTGCTGGCTAAGGAAGCGGCTGATGTCTCCTCTGCCTGGGGTTGTGGAAGTCTCTGAGGAAGCTGCAGATGCGCAGGTACTGCATAACTTCTCATCTCTGACCCCGAAGAGAGTTTTGTGTTGTGAAAGTTGTTTGGTAATGTTTTTTTTTATTTCCAATGTTATGCTGCTATTGCTTCTCCAGCAATGAGAGGACAACACAGAAAATATCACCAGTGTGTTGTTTGATTTACTTGTTGAATGTGTCAAACTGTCTGTGGCCATGTGTTTGTCAGTGGTGCTGTGTGGGGCCAGGTTCAGTTCTTCTGTTTCAGTGAGACACCATTACTTGGTGTTTTGTACAAGTATCACTGGGGGGTTATGTGTGCATGATCAGCTATGTCCACGCACAAAGACAGTAAAATAAATCTTTGGAATTAAATATGTGATGGAAGTTTTCTTATGGCTAAATTTGAATCTCCTCAGCTGTCCATGTTCAGCTCTCTGGACATTCTGTATGTCCCAGTACTAGGCTGTACGTCCCATCATATGAATGACTCAGCTCAGTTTGGACTCTGCCTTTGGCTAGTTGGGAGTTATGGGGAAAAAAATTCAGCCCTGAAACTGTGTATTTTATGGAGTATTACTTATATTCTGCTTCCCAAGACAGATTCCACAGTTTATTCTTTCATATGTTCATATTAGGCTGTGGAAATAAAAATACTGGCATCAGTGAGGGGGAAATGATTAAAACTGGCTAGTGGTAGAAATAAAGAGTTATTGAATCCAGTGGGCCTTTTTTTGCAGAAAGTCGCCATTTGCTATAAGTAATTTTGAGTTGCTAAAGCTGTACTTTCTAATGTGAAATTCAGTCAAATGGCTTTCTGGTACAGAGATATGCAAAACTTGAGATCTCAAATATGCATAAAACTTGAATTTCATACTTTGGGTTCTGAAGCCAATTTTCTCTCCACATGGATCTGCTTCGTAGTGGGGGAAGATGTGAGTATTTCAGCCATATGGGAGAATTTTCATCTTCAGGCTCAAATGTAAAAAACACCAAAACAACTGAAATTTTCTTTCTTCCTTTTGACTATTTTTATGTGCATTTCCTTACAGAGATCACCATGCAAACTATTACAGCTCCCACCACCTCATACAGCAGGAAGAACAAATCAGAGTAAAGCATGATTAGGAGACACCTGCTGTGTTTTTCTTTCAGCCCAATTCCAGAAAAAGCATCTGAAATGCAATCTAAAAATCTGAACTATATAGACCCAAGTGGTGAAGCAGCTTTTTAAATTCCAAGATTCCAGCTGTTATGTTAACTGAGCTGTTAGTTCCATTCTGGGCCCATACTCTGCAAGTGATATTATTACAGAGTGAACCCTGGGAAGAGGTGAATTTCATGGCAAAGACTTGGTGCTTGGGTTCATAATCGAGTTATCACAGCTCAGTAAGCAATCAAGCATAACCTGAGTCATTACAACTGTCTTTCTTGGTAAGCTAAGCTGCATTAACGTCACTTCTGCTGTGACCTAAGAGAAACACAGGGAGAGGATTATCAGGGCTCCTTTACGTGTTTCTGCTACAATTCTGCTGAATTTCCTCCTACTTCAGTTAGTACAATAAAGAACAAAGCAATGCATGAGGTTGCAGGAGTTTGTGATTGTCTTAAGATAATTCCCAAAATAAAAAGCAAAATATAACCCTGCTAGGCCCTCTGAAATATTATGTGTTAAGAGCATGAATAAGAATGAATTTGTCTGCTGTTTTGTAAGCTGCCATACTAAGACATCATGATAAGATCTAAACTAATAAAGGGGAGATTTAGAGTAGACGTTAGGATGATGTTCTTTACTTGTGAGGCACTGACACAGCTGCCCAGAGAAGCTGTGGGTGCCTCATCCCAGTAGGCACTCAAGGCCAGGTTGGATGGGGCCCTGGGCAGCCTGAGCTGGTGGGGGGCAGCCCTGCACATGGCAGGAGGTTGGAACTGGCTGGGCTGTACAACCCCTTCCAACCCAATCTTCTACAATTTTATGTTCTCTTATTCTGTGATATGATTCTATGACATTGATTTTTTTTTTCTTTTTTTTCTTACACTTAAATACCGAGTCATGCTAAAACCGATGCTCACCTCTTTAAACATCTTCCAGCTTTTGTTCCTGATTTTTACCAATCAATAATAGAAATATTTTTACTGTTCAAATTTGAAAACAAGAAAGCAGTGATTTATTAGGAAAAATAAACATGCCAAAGATTGTAAGAAATGATAAATACAATTTTCCTTAGAGGCTGACATTTGCAAAAATGAATTCAAGGAGTTAATCACTTAAATCCAAATTCCATATGGATTCATCTCTTTGAACTAAACTTAACTTTCTTTTTATATGCATATGTGTACAGAGAGAGACTGGTTTATGATATCCTAACGTAAAAAATTAGCTGTTTTAATTCTCATACTTAAAAAAAATAGGCCATTTGGATATTATTCTTCAGAGGAAGAATGGAGCTTTTTCTTAATTCTGTGGAACTACGTCTGTCTCTTAAGCAAATATGGGGTAAATAGCAGTATAAGAAATCATATTTACTTTAAAACAACACCGCAATAAACCAAGATTAGACAATTTATGTTCTGTCACTGACTTCCTGAAGCCTCATATTTCTAACTGATAGTCTCTATGTGCTGTGATAGACCGATCATTTGGATAACTAACAGTCAAGTTAGTTAGTTCAAGACTTCTCCTGAGCAGTGATGTTCAAATGACTGCTAATATGTAGTAAAAGAACAAGTTTCCTTTTGTAAAATATGCTTTAAAATGAATGTAGGAATAGAAAAGTTATCCTTAATAGCAACTTTTGAGCTTTCTTTCAAGGCATCAAAAGAACTCTTAAGACTCTTTTTATCCAACTAGAGAACAGGTTTGTATTTAAGTCCCTCAGGCAGCAGGATGTATTTGCATATGCTTAGTTTGGGTTAAGCCAAATATACTTCTCCAGTATCTAGTATAAAACATGCTGGAAGGAATTTCAGGTATCACTCTGAGCTGATGGTGAAAGCGCTGTTCAGTTTGCACCAGTAATCAAAAGAAAAAAGGGACAAAGGAATGGCAATAGGAAATCACAAGAAAAATGTAACATTAAATGTCTGCTCTCCCCTATCTTAAAAAAGACATAGAAGGAGTTAGGTGATAAGGTTTTTTTTATGTTTTAGGAAAGTTAAGGAAAGTTAAATAGGTTAACAGGATTAAATATGGCTGAGGAAAAAAGAATGCAAGACAGATGGCTTATTTTTACAGTGAATGGCTCAGGACCTATTCAGTGAGCAATTAAAAATAAATATAAAACTAATAGAAAAATGTTAAATGCATACCTAAAATTTTAGAATTCACTGGAACAAACTAGAATTAATCAATGTTATTAGGATTAGCTATTTAAATTTATGGTAACATTCCAATTTATATTAGGCAAGAAAAAAAAGAAAAGCTACAGCTAAAAAGAGATAAGAAATTTCTCTAAGGAGCTGAGTAGTCTGTAACTGGTTATTACATCCATCTTTCACCTTCTGAGATATTCCATGTGGATCATTTTTCAGTCACACTGTCATAGATTTACAGGTTGCAGTGAGAACTATGAGCTGACCCAGAATCTAATAGAACTGGGGAAGTCCCAACGCTAGTATGAAAAAAAATAGCAGACATTCAGTCCTATATATTTCCAGAAAAATACCAAAGCACATGTTTTCTCTATTCAAAGGAACTTTTCAAATGCAAATTGGAACATTATGCCTAGTGATACTCATTGGAAAACTGTGTACTGAAGTTTCTTTCTTTGCTCTTTCTAAGAGCTTCTTAACTCAATTTTGCAAAGATATTACATGGTACAAACCTTTTTTGGTTATTCGCATTGGCTGATAAATACTAGAAATGAGTATTAGTAAGAAAGAAAAAGATGGAACAATACAGCAACAGTAGGAGGTGAATCATTATGTCTGGCAAGTTTCTGTATTTTCTGTGACAGCTGGTATGGATCACTTAAAATTTAAAAAGCCTATTAGGTTTTTGGTATTTTTTTTTAATATTCTCAAACTGCATTTGTAGGTGAGGTCAGCCTTGTGGTGCAAGCTAATGGGTTGAAGAAATGGAATCCAAAAGGAGTGGGTGGTGTCAGCACACAGGATGTAGGAGGTGATGAAGAGATGATCACTCTGGAATGCAAAATTGTTCCAAGTACTAAGACAACTTTTTTTCAAATTTAGAAATGACAGAAAATTGTAACACATCATACATGCTTTCACTGTCATTACGGTACTTGGAACGACTTTAAAAACATAATTTGAAGGCAAAGACATTTCTTTTGTCTTTGAAATGAAAGATCATAAAATCAGAATCATAGAGCATCCCAAGTTGGAAGGGATCCACAAGGATCATCAAGTCCAACTCCCAGCTCCATTCAGCACCACCCAAACTCTATGTCTGAGAGCAGTGTCCAAATGCTCCTTGAACTCCAGCAGCTCAGGGCTGTGCCCACTGCCCTGGGCAGCCCATTCCATGCCCACTGCCCTCTGGTGCAGACCCTTTCCCTGACCCCCAGTTGCCCCTCCCCTGGCACAGCTCCATGCCATTCCCTCAGGCCCTGTCGCTGTCACAGAGAGCAGAGCTCAGCGCTCCCCCTCTGCTCCCTGTGAGGAGCTGTAGCTGCCACGAGGCCACCCCTCAGCTCCTCTGCTCTAGGCCAAACAAACCAAGAGGCCTAAGCTGCTGCTCATACTTGTCCTCTAGACTTTCTCCATCTTTGTAGCCCTCCTCTGGAAGTTCTGCAATAATTTTATGTCTTTCTTATGCTCTGGTGCCCCAATCTGCACACAGTAGCTGGTGACAATACTTTTTTCTGTATCCCATATTCAGTTATAGATTCCTTTTTGACAGTGACTTTTGATCAATTATACCATGAATAGGGCCATCAGACCTACAGTAGATCTTTTTTCCCCAGCACTACATTTAAAATGAGATGTCTTCTAGGTTGCTTCTGCTTTATAATCAAAACCAAAATGAAAAAATAGCAAAGTAAAAAAACAATGCAGCTCTGGATCTGCATGCTATACATCCTGAAGAGGTTTTACCATTAAATACTTGAGATGAAATCTGGGATACCTACTGAGCAAAACTTATGGACATTTTATCTTTGTTTCCATTACAAATTGGGATTTCACTCAAAAACTTTCTGCAACACTGAAAATATGCTCACAGAGGTGCAAGAGTGATTGATTAACAACATGAATGAAAGTCAAAACATGAAAATGTTGTAGGATTGGCTCCTTGTCCAGTCAAGAGTAGATTGCACAGCTGTTGCCAATCTTGCCACCGCATGGTTTATTATCCAGTTAATTAGAATACTACTGCTTCTTAGGAAGAGTGAAATTTAAAAGAACTCTACAATTTGCTTTGTAGTTTGCAAGCTGCTCTGTAGGAATTAGTACAATGAAGGGATTTGCCGTAGGCATCTGTAATATTTGTCTGACCTACATACACAACTCACACAATGTGCCCTCCTTACAAAGGGTAAAGTCAGGCTGAGTTTCCACATATTGTCAGTGCCGACAGCAGAATCCCTCTTTAATTTAGCATTTGCTTAAGGAACAGGCCTTTAATACTTATTAAGACGTTATTTGATATGCTTAATCTGCTCTATGGCCCTCTGTGTTTCATATTTATGATATTGAGTTGCTTCGTTCTGTATTTTTTGGTGGTCTCATCATTGTAAATGTCTTTCATAGCAAAAGAACTCCAGCCTTTGCCTGTGTCTAAGCTGCAGACACTAAGGAGAGCAGATTCCCTTGCATTATAAATCCACAAAATAGCCCTGCATTGCATTTATCCAATTCCTCCTCATGTAACATCTTCACAACACCTGTCACAGTCTACATTTTTGTTAGTTGAATTTACACGTAAGAGAACAAGGATGAATCATAGAATCACAAAATCATTTGAGTTCGAAGGGACCCTTAAAGGTCATCTAGTCCAAGACCCCTGCAATGAACAGACACAGCTAGATCAGGTTGCTCAGAGGCCCATCCAGCCTGACCTTGAATGTCTCCAAGGATGGAGTTTCTACCACCTCACTGGTCAACTTGTTCCAGTGCCTCACCACTGTTATTGAATAAAAGCATCACAGAAACAAAAGCCGTGAAAGTCCAAGAAGGTAACAAGGCTGGAGAAGTCCCTCTTCTCTTCTTTTATGGAGCCAGCTCTCCTATCACCTGTACCACACCTCTGGGGGCTTGTAGAGCTCCCATCATGTGTCAGAAAAAGGACCAGCACCACTCCACTTAAGTGCATTTTTGCGTGTTTACAACAGCCTCTCAGATAAAAACTAAACTGTGAAGGGAATGTGAGAAGCAGAAATAACAGAGAAATGCCAAGCACTGACCAGCCTGACTGCCAACTGACCCTCTGACCTGAGGTGCATCTTCACCACATTCAGCTTAACACAGCATAAACTCCCACAAACATTTCCACCTTGAGGGAAAATCACTGCTTAAAAATAAAGTGTAACTGTCAAAAGTTTGCTTATTTTCAGGTGTGGTTGTCCACTGGCAATGACACTGCTGTTATGCACCAATTTGGTTCGATATTACTTTTATTTGATGGGTTAAATACAGTTCTGTCACAGTGGTGACTAATCACTCTGAATCAGATAATGTACTTCACTACAAAAAAAGAGAGTAAAACACATGAGACAGCAAGCTATTAGATAGTTATTCCTTCTATGTGTTCAGTAAGGTATGAAGAATGCTCATCAATTTTAAAAGCCTTTTGTAGTTGTGAAGGCAGTCAGGAGAAAAAAGGTTTGGGGGTTTTTTTTAGTAGTTATTTTAGAATAATTGCTGCTTTCAGATGTTTCTTCTACAATATATTCAAATAATATGCACAGAGAAATGTGCATCTCAAACTCAAGAAATTTCTTGCTGTAGGGTTAGTAGTGCAGTTATGTGATTAATTTTTAATGTAATTTACAAATTTAGAGATTTTCTTATTGAAAACCGAGACGGTGTACAAAAATGGTCTGCCATGGTAATAAATGCATTCTGTTAACACAGCTGTTACCACAATTGTGGATATCATATCCATGCTAGAGAAATAATTATATATGTACTTGCATTTGCAGAGCTTTTTCAATACGTATATACTTATACACATTCATGTATATATTTATGTATTAATAGGTATATAATGACTTTATGTGGCTTACAAGATTTCAGCAGAAGAAATTCCATATCCTAATAGCATTAATCCATAAAATCCAGTACACTCTGTTTTCTTACACATGTTAGATTAAGTATGACTTTATTAAATCACACAGATTGAAGTACTTCTCTTAAGCAGCTCACAGATACTTAAATCAAATGATTTATGTATCTGTGAAGAGTTCAGTGATTTACTTTCTTTAGTTAGAAAGAAGTAGTTATAGAAATTGTCACTGAGATAGCTCTATTCATTAGAATATAAATGCAGCTGTGCACAAGTAGTAGAGAGGGATCATAGTTTCCTGCCAACTCGGATTTTAGACATTAATTCCCATTCAATGATGCAGAGGTTGTATTAGCTATCAGTATACTTCCATGCAAGCTGTCCGTGCAAATCTAGTGCCAAATAGCAGTACATTTCAAACCATAGTTGCCGAACTTAAAGAAGCTTAAAATATCACTGAAAATGAGTTTTCATAAGTTATTTTTAGTTTGGGCCTATATCAGGTGTATTCAGAAATTCTCACATGGCTTAACTTGCAACTTGAACGTCTCATGCCTTTTCATGATCTTCTTAATACTGAAATAGTGAATAAATTTATGTATTGCTCAGTTTATATCGTCAGTAGTATGGAGAGTTGCATGAATTTCTTGATGCTTGCATCTTTTTATATACTGTAGCACAATGTGTACTGAAAAAAATACGTGATTAAATAGGTTCAAACTACTGAATGCTAAACCGTAGGTCATTAGAAGAGTAGAATCATTAAATCATCAAGGTTAGAAAAGACCTCTTAGATCAGCTAGTCCAGCCCTCCATCTAACACCAATATTGTCCACTAAACCACACCCCAAAGTACCACATCTACAAATTTCTTGAACACCTCCAGGGACAGCAACTTTATTAACTCCCTGGGCAGCCTGTGCCAGATCTTCTGACATGAGCAGGTTCAAGCTTCTGGTATAAGACACTGACAATTTGATGCAAGGCACAATAAAGCCAACAGGATCACAACATAAGACCGAACAACCAGAAGCTGTATGGAGAGTAGGGACATAGCAATTTCTCTGACTGCTTTGAAATGCCCCTGAATCCCCACAGCCCTGTTTGGGAAAGAACTACAAGCTGGGAACCTCCAAGTCCCAAATCATTTATAGCTGCTTCCTTCTCGGTATGGAATAACCTGCATTTCTGTGACTTTAATCTTTCATTCTTTTTTCCACACTGCAATCAAATCTTTTCAGTGAAATTTTCTTAACTGACATGATATGAGAAACAATTGTTGAAATTTTGAGTGACTTCACCCACAAAAGCCTTTCTTCCTTTTAACCAGTGTATTTTTGTCTCTAACAAGAAAGCTAGAGTGATTGATCATTTTTTACATGATTAGAACTTACTTTACCCTTAAATTGTTTTACACTGCAGCAGAGGAGCCAGCCATAGCCATGTCATTTGTATTGTTTCTAGCTAGCACTCTAAAACGTGGCAAACTGAGCTTGACAGCACTTGTCGCACAGAGACAGGGTACAACAGTGTTCCTCTTGACTGTGATGGGAAAAGGAAAAAAAAAAAAAGGGAAATCAATGAATAGAAAAAAATGCTGTAATTAGCATCTAGAATTTATAACGCTGAGTATATCGATCTGGAAAGTTGTCTAGCAATTACAGCTGAAACCTCTGACATATAAATTACATAGTACTGAGCTATACTGCACTTTAACACCATTTGGCAAAAAAGCAGCCAAACAAGAAATAAAACCCACACACAAAAAATTGCTGCTGAACAGTTCTATTCTCTTGGCTTGACCTTAGTGGCAGCAGCAATTTTTGTTTTATATTCTCGAGTGGGAGACTCCAGTTTGTGTCATCGAGACTGGGTACTGTGAATGAGTGCCTCATTAAGGCAGTGCAGTATAAAGGAGTCGACACCAGCATTAACCACAGAAAACTTACAAAGCACCTTGCTGTGCACTTGGAATTTGGTAGGCACAAGCTTAATTTTCCCAAATGACTCAAGCAACAAATACCGTGCTGAAAATAAACAGAAAGCAGTTTATTCTATGTATATTCCAAAGCTCAACATCTGCTCCACAATAAACATATGATACAGAGTTGTAGAATATTAGTACTTTCACAGCAAAGGTAATTAAGTTCTTGGATTAGCTCTCCATCTGTTCCCAGTAGTTACATAGTATGTGCATTTTGGGGGAGAGAAACACTGTAAAATACGCTCTAAGCATCAGGATGTACACATAACTTAGTAGCTTTCCTAGTGCATACACTAAGAGTGATCTATGGCACATTAGCTACATGAATTTCTCTCAGCATCCCAAATATCACTACAGTGCTAGTCAACAACACATGACAAGCAGTGGAGTTGCACTGATGTGAGAGCCGTAGGCACATAGCAGCATTTGCTACCTGCAGACCCTACTAAACCCCATCTGAGAGCAGAGGCTACCAAGGAGGTACTCTTATTTCTGCTCATCATCCACTCAAGGTCTTTTTTACCCTTTGGGGTTGGAGTACTGGGAGGCACAGGGGAGATCTGATGACTCTTTGCCTCAGAAATATTGCAATATGAAATTGACTGAAGCCAGGGAAGCTGGCCATCCTTATCAGAGTTAAGCAAATCACCATGTTTCTGAGAAGCAGGATAAAACTGAATTCACCAGAGACTGCTCTGTGCTGCCCATGAGTGGCAGTGGCTTGAAGGATGTCCTAAGTAAGGACAATGTGCAGCTTTGTCCCACTCTAAACAGGGTATGCAGCACCACATGGGACATATGAACAGGGAGAGGGTTAGACCTTCAACAGCTCGCCTCCATTTGTCAGATAAATACCACCACAATTTGCTCTCAGGCCCTGGAAACTGCTAATGAAGATATAGCTCTCTGTACTCAACATGATAATGCTGCTCAGTGTTGTAACCCACTTCAGTACCCATTGCCCTGGAGACAGAAGGGACATTCTCTCAAAATCATGTAATTCCTCTTTTTAATCATGCTTATAAAAGGCAATATGCAGTGTGGATATGGCCAATCCATACTTCACGGGCCATACCTTACTCTTGGGCCGATAAAGCTTATCTCCTATACTTGGCCTACATTACGTCACCAGCAGCAAGGCTCTTCTGGTTCAAGAGCTTGCATGTATGTGATCACCTGGCCATGGGAGGAAGCCATCCAGGCATATATCCTGTGGGATGAGCCTACCTAGCTCATTCTACAGTCAACCACATCACAAACCAAACTTGTTGTCCATAGCAGCCAAAGGAGCCCTGGGCAGATATCACCATCTATCTCCTGCTTGTCAAACATTGTTAGGTCTTTCCCTCATGGGCTATCGAATTCATACCCAGTGTATTGGCCATTTAAAAGTATATACAATGTTGAGTCAGTAGAGATTCTGATCCCTGCCTCAAAGAATTTGGCTGGAGTTTAGTCATTCAGAAGTACTTCTGAAGAGTGCTGGAAATACCAGTGAACACTGGGATATATCCAAGGTGGGTCAGCTATCATAGAAACCTCCATCTTCATATTACAGCATTATTTCTATATACCAGTCTACTAGTCAGTAAATTTAGCTTCATCTTGTCCATAGAATTCCTCTTTACCTATGAGAGGGCTGTTCAAAAAGCCCTCATGTTGATGAATGTTGGTGAACAGTTGGCAAACATTAAGAATTATCTTCACTCACCAACATCACTTTGCCAGCTGCTGAAATAGCAGAACAACCAAAGGACTTAAGAAAAAGAATTTGAAAAGACTTTGATAGTATAACAACTAAGAAGAGGAATTAAATGTACCCCTGAAAATAATGCATCACCCTCAATTTTGCTGCTCATAACACCTAAAGCTTTCTTCTCCTGCAGTAAGAAAAAAATCAGGGCTAGTTTTAAATTTGTTCCCACTTCTTCTGTTGGTCATATTTTTTGTGCTCACTTCATTTGCTGCTCACAACTCAGCACTAGGGAATTGTTTTGTTTATTGAATTTTTCTTTTTTAAAATGCTAGCGGTAACAGGCAGTTCTTTTCAAGAGACTTTGCAAGGAATCTGAGCAATAGCAGAAATTATTAGATTTTGAAATGAAACGAGTACAGCCAGTTGGGCCATGAGCATCTTTGAAAAAAGGATTTTTTGCCAACACCAGAGCACTGGAAAAAAGTCAAGCTCCAGTGCTGCATGCAAAGAGATTTCAAAATCTAGCTCTTGCAAATTATTCAAAATAATTTAAAAGTGTCTTTGCTCGAGCTGCTACTGAAGGAGCAGAAGCAAAGTGCTTTTTGCAGCATGATTCACATAGACATCAAATCTGCTTCAGTCATATTCCTGTCCAACTGCTCAATATTCTAACGATCACCTTCTTATTCTAGATGTTACAGGAATTAATTTTAAAAAGAAATGACGCACAGGGGTAGAAATTAACCTAAAAATTATCCAAATTATTCTTTTATTGTCTATCTTGACATTGCCTATTCATCAGAGCTATTAGGGGTGCTGGAATCACTCTGCACCAGATACATGAGGATGCACAGCTGAGAAACCAGGCATTTGGCATAAAAACAGATAAATAAGCAACATCATGGTGATAAGTGATTGGCTGCACCGCATTGCTTCCTATCAAAGGTACTGCCCCATCTATAAGACGGGATGGATACAAGGCTTTGTTTCCAGTATCACATAATTCAATTTTAGATCAAGAAGCTGAAGAAACAGTATTTTCCTGAAGCAAATATCCTCCTCCAAATGCTGGAGAAATTCTGGCTTTTATTGTGCCTGTGTAACTTTGCAGAAGTTAGACCAGGGTTTATGTCACTGTAATGGTGATAAAACTCCAGTCACATATGGAGAATCAAGATACTGTACCTCCAGTGCGTTGCCTAATCTGCCTAAAGGCAGTAAGCCAGTTTTATTCTCAAGCATAGATAATGGTGTGAATGACTATGATTAAAAAAAAAAAAAAAAAAAAAAGCCATTACTTCATTTTCCCCCTTTGCAATTTATTTTAATTAGTAATTGTTTCAAGGCTGGAAATGCTGTGTAAATGCTATTACTGCTATTCATAGTACACAATCAATCCACATATATGGTTTCTTTTGATGGCAATGTACAAATAACATGTCTCATGTTTTGAAAATCACTTGACTTAATTTGCACAATGCTTTCAGAACCTCCCAGTCAGAAAAGATGGAAACAATAATTTATATTTATACCATGTGTTGCTTTTTTCAAATACACATAGGCTCTAATCTTTTTCTGCCTGGATCTTTGTGTTGGTTCTTAATACAAAGGCAGACACTGAAATGTAATGTTAATTATTTCCATTACAAATACAGTGATCCAACTGTTAAGTGCACAGCTTTTGTGCTTTAAAAAAAAAAATCATTCTAGTTATGAATTTATCTAAATGTGATTTTAAAATAATGTGTCTATGGAATAATTACTACTGTTCTCCCAGTTAGCAAAATCCATTTTCTATTATCAGTATGCTTTTCAGTGAGAACAAGTAAGAATAAAATAATGTAAGCACATGAGTGCAGTAGGTTAGAACATGTGAATGTGCCTAGCAAATAGAGTTGAAATATGTGGGATCAGTTCCTGTTACTATCTTTGGACAAATGAGTGCCCACAATCCATTTTCCTACCCTCTTGTATCTTCATAGGAAATTGCTTGGAATTTTTTTTTTCTGATAATCCTTTAAAAATAAGAAATCAAATATCTGTAATCTATTTTAAGACAACGAGCTCATTACAAAAAGCAACGTTTTTTCAGCCATTGCAGAACTATGTAACTTGCAAACGCTTTCAGCCATTGACCATGCTTTGGTCTCCAGCTGTGGAGGAATGGGTGCACTATTTGTAAATAGTTCATCTGGAAGATGAGGACTCTCAGATTTCTAAGACTAAGTCAACCTAAATCTGGACTCCTGTTTATATCTACACAGCACTGCACCAAACTTGGGGTACTGAACCACGTCCCATGTTCCTCTGAAACAGCCAGCACACAAGCGTATCACAGCTAGAGCCTTTTCAGAAGTTACGGTGTGCTTTGTACACAAGAGCCAACACATACACACAGGCTGTGTATACCACCATTTAGAATAAACTGACATCCATCCACACCCAAGCTACTTCAGATATATCAGATCTGGAATTTATTTAATTGTGTAACATATTACCGCTACCAGAAAAGAGCATAATTTTCTATGAGTTTATAAGACTTTTTATACTATGTGTTGCATGTGCATTAAGTTCCACGATTTCTTACCTACAAAGGTTTGAATTCGACTCTCAAAGCGCACCCTATTACTATGGGATGTGTCAAGTCATTTCTGTAATCACTCTTCCTTTAGCATTATATTCAACCTTAGCACTTAAAAAAAAAAAAGATGTAAAAGATGGTGAATGCTGCAGTTAAGCTCAAGACAACTATTAAAATAATAAACCAAGACTAAATTTGTTGTTATTATCATTAAAAACTACGTGTCAGATCACTCTAGAGAAGATACGGTCTTTTTGCCAGAAAAGGAGATAAATGCCTTTTGGCCCCCATCAGTCTCCCAAAAAGTTCCCAGGCAGAGTCCAGGAGCTGGGACAAGACAAGGCCAATTCCTGGTAAGAAGTTCCTCATTTCTGTCAGACACTGTGATGAGTTGGTGCATCCTGATAATAGAATCTATTTCCCCACTTTTTGAAGTCTATGCTCATGCAAATCATCACCATACCTCAGCAAATGTTGCACAAAACTTTCTGGTTATGTTCCTTTTTTCAAATGAGGAACAAGAAAAGAGAGAAAATCTTCCAGTTTCTCTTATGTCAGTGTTTTCCTATTTACTGGACCTAAAAAGTTGTCACAGGATACACAGACTTTTATATGAGGTAGAGCCTATTGACAAACAAATTACTTTACCTGGACTCTTCCGTGTACCTTCTGAAGTAACTTGTAACACCCACTGATCAGACAGAAGCCAAAGGTATTGTACCAACTACAGTGCTGCGCCTTCATGCTGAGGAGAGCCATCCTTTGGTTTGCCATGTTTTTCATCTTGAACTCCCTGAAAGAGCTACCTAAAAGAAAATAGCTTTCCTTATTCATTGCGATTGTCAAGTGGTAGGGCTTCAGGAGATGACTCATTTTGAACCAGCAAAAAAAACCCAAAAGAGTAAGAAAATGTTTAAGTTCCCAAGTTCAGCACTCCAAAAATGGTTTTCAATTTGACAAGCATGGGTGGAAAGAGCTCTGATCTGCAGCTCTGCTTAGCTCAGGAGCTGCAAAGCACAGGTCAGATCAGAGAGATATGCAACGGAAAGCAAAACAGAGAACACTGACAAGTTATTTGCCTCGACAGAAGAAAAAGAGGAATCATTCTGACATAAATCTTAAAAGCTTGATGAGCATTTTATTCTTAACTGGAATGTAAGATATAAAAGAGGGTGCAGAGCCCCAGAAGGAATCTGGAAGACTCTTAGAGGATCTGTACATGAAAAACACAGAACAAGAAGCAACTACAAT
>PPHD01015228.1:0-16228 GCA_002909625.1 Bambusicola thoracicus | reverse complement strand
GCTTACTTGTCCCAAGCTTTTAGACGGTGCCCAATGTATAGAGTTCATTTTAATGTTTCAGCATCAAATCACTATAAAAACTATTCTTTTCCTCAGCTGATCAATGGCTGTTTGGCAGAGAGAAAACAAGAAGGCTGCATGACTTAACAGCAAGGAATAACTACTCAAAATCTTCTTGACTCCAAAGACAGATTATCTGTGAAAAGTAGAGCAAGGACAAGATACAATTACTAAGTCACTTGCTGATTTGTTTCAACAACTAATCTTATTAAAAAAAAAAAAAAAAAAAAAAGTGGTAATGTTAAACATGACACTGACTAGCTTTCAAATACAAGCCTAGCAAGACTAGAACATTTTGAACCATACATCAAACTTGGCACTTCCTTCCCTCCCCCCTCCCAGTTTTGTCAGTTACAAAATCCTTTATTTCCCTTAATTATCAGCGAATCTATGAATAGAAAGAGTTAATGAGTAAAAAGTTGAGATGTCTCATTTTAATTTGTTTCCTATCAGTCAAACCTGGACGAAGGTCCATTGAAAACTAAAATGAAAAAATTCAACTACTAGATCTAAACTAGCATGTTTGCAGCAGTCTGGGAGCTTATATGTCCTCAGTTAACGTGGCTCAGCTGACAAGCCATCACTCTAATCTGTAGGAATTCAACTTCTCACAGCTGTTTATCCACACCTTTGATCTAGGTAATTAAAAATAAAAGCCAAAGTCCCAAGCTGTTTCATCGATGCAGTAGACAGGCTAAAAAAAAAAAAAAGCGTAAGAAATGTGTCTGCCGAGCTGCTTTATTTTTGTACCTCCCATACACCTGCCAACATCATACTCCTACCTTCTTCTGGAGGAGTAAAAAACCACCCTGTTGGCACAGGGCTTTCAGGACAATTGAGCTGACATAGGCCCTTCCCTCTGCCAGACTTCCCTGTCGGTGAGCAAAGGTTAAAGATGAACACTTCCACGTTTTCCTACAAAATCTCTTTCAAGGTTAAAGCCACACTGATGCCAGAAGGGGTTGAATTTTTCAAGTTATCGGTTATTCCAAATAGGATTTATCTTTTTCTTTTCAGTGAATGCTCTTCACTTCATGTTGACTTCACTGCCTAAAGCCCTTTACTGCATGGTGTCTTTTCAGAGCTCTGATAGACCTTTCAGCACCATTTTCTTCACTGAATATTATCTCAGCTCATGTTTTAAGGGACAACTTCAAAGCAGGAGAGCTAGGCTATGAAAACACTTCAGAAATATCAAGGGACCGGTCACTTTACAGTAGGACGAACACTGCATCACTGTGAGCTCAATTTCTGTTATTAGTCAGAACAAAACAGTAGAGGAAGTACAAAAAGACAAAAACTTCACTAGGCCTAACATCCCAGTCTAACACTCAAAACTTGAAAGGAAAACCCCATCTATTATTTATCATAACTGGCTTGTAGATAAATCAACAAGGAAAAAGTTCTACATAGAATTCTAAAGTAGCTATTTTAATTCCTTTAAGTACAACAGCACTGTAAAGAACATAAACCCTTCTGATATTGCCCCCAGTTTAATCCAACCACATGAAAGTAGTTTGTCAGGTTAAAAGTCACAGATGATGACTATAGGTGCTCTTCTTCTGGAGACAGCTGAACTGCCCATCGCTCCCCAGGTGCTTGTCACTTGGTTCTCATTCGGTCACCTTGTTCCTCAGTCCTAAAGTTGCTTTTAGCCTAGTATGCTCTCAGGTATTACAGACTTCCTTACTATGACCAATTTGCATCCCAGAACAACTTACAGCTCTGCTAAAGTCAGATTTTCCTTTACATTTCCCTGCTTACTTTTCTCTGACTACACTGGGGAGATTTTGCATTTGGTGGGGGCCTCACTGTCTCTTAATGACAGAGGGCAACTCATTAGTAGCAATATAAACATGCCATGTCCTTTTAAACTACCTTCACAAAGTTTTCTCTGCTCACCACAGATTTCAAAACAACAGCAGCCTAGCCTGATGAAAGCCAGAAAGATGTGTTAAATGAATGAATTGAGTCATCTTTAGTGCAACACAAAACTCTACCATCTGTGCTCATAGCCTATTTTCTTCAGAACTTCAGGCCCTTGCTGAAACGCAGAAAGAGAACTGTTGAGACCACACTAGTATTTTCATTTTCTGAACTCAAATAGCACTGACTAAAAGGGAAAAAGTAAAAACAGGAAATGAGAAATTGCATGATTGTTACAGACGTGAAATCATACGACATTCCTATCATGGTCCAACCTTCAAAAAAAAGAATATACATATTTTTTTTCCAGAAAAGGAAACCCACGTTACTTTATTAAACGCTTAATTACCTTCTAGTGTTAATAACAAAATATGCATGCTCTGCCAAGAACTCACTATAGTGATACATTAACTCAGCAAAGCAGACCCAAATGTAACTGAAAGTTTACAGTCAAAGTGGTTGTATTTAAGCCTTCATCCTGAATGAGCCAGGTGCATCATCTTGAACTAATAACTGATATTCTTATCAGAAATACAAGTAGAGGTGAAGTCAGTCCTGAAGTAATGAGACCATTAGTGCTAAATTACACTCATAATAGGAAAGGCTGAGAGGGCTAGAAGTTGTGAGCTCCTCCATAAAGAGTCAGTAAAACTAGAAATACTTCCTGATAACCTGTATCATTAATAGTTTTAGGAAGCACTTGGAAAGTGTTAGGAATGAGATTACTCTTCGAAGTGTATTTTCTATTCATTTTCTCATTAAGGAGAAGTTATTACTTTTACCCATTCCCACTGAAATCCTTTATTTCAATGGCTACAACATCTGATGCTTATTAATTTTTAAGAGGGATAAACTATTAAATTTTATTACTTGCTGTCTCTTAGTATGTATCATTGAAAATATATCCAAAAAGCCACTTAAATGAACTATAATACTAGATGTAAATGTTCATGGTCTTTAGAGTAATTCTGACTTACAGATGATTT
This sequence comes from Bambusicola thoracicus, assembly GCA_002909625.1. NCBI lineage: Eukaryota > Metazoa > Chordata > Aves > Galliformes > Phasianidae > Bambusicola > Bambusicola thoracicus. The sequence continues at coordinate 13,256 of PPHD01015228.1, read as the reverse complement.
TAGAACCCAATACTTCCTGTTTAGAGCTGTGATCTAAAGCTCTGGATATTAGTTATATCAAGTTTGAAATTACGTGTACAGGGTCAATCTTAGTGTTTTGCCTACGGAACTATACCTAATCATAGTTTATCCATCACTGAAGAAATTGTTCATCTTAGTGGAATGCATTTCTGAGTTTCATTGCAATTGAGAATAAAGGTTTTGTTGTTGTTGTACGCTTTATCAAATCCCTGGATATTTTGATATTATAATTCAGAAGAAAAATGTGTAATTTTTAAAAAGAACTGTGTTTTAATTTAGACTTGTTTACAAAATAAAGTGTAAGGTTTGACTTGCAGGTCCGTTCAAGAATGAAGAAGATAAATATTAGTTCCCAATATTATTTGAACTGTTTACCCTTGCAGACTACTTTTTATTTTGATTATTTTGAATTATCATTTATAATAAATAATATCAGAAGAGCAGGAAGAAACCCTGAGTAACTTACCAAACAATTCTTTCTCTTGAGTTTATACACAAAGAAAGTAAGAAAGATGAAATGGTTTAGATGCTGAGTCTAAAAGCTAGAGATAAGAAGCAAAAGCATATTTTTAATAACTTAATAACAAGGCCTAGGTAAATAGAACTGTACTGCGTAAGAAAAACAAAATTATTTAAACAGATGTTTTTCTTTTTTAGAGAATAAACATGTTCAAAATGACTGAATTTTACTCTGTCAATAATTTTTCAGTAAGAACCTCCAGACAAAAGGCATTCAGCCAAAATATTTCCAGCTATCCCTAAGCTGAAATCCCTATTCTGTAAACACTGTCACATAGGGTGATTTCAGTACTCACAGAGAGGCTTTAAAATGCTTACAGTAGAAGTGTAACACACCTAGCACAGGTGTCTGCAGGATTTGAGTCTAGCAGAAGTAAACTGAAAACAACGAAATCAAATCCTAATTTTGAGCAATTCTCCCTTTGATAATACTGAGGTGAGATATTGATGCCAGCATTTCCAATTGAGTTCATAACCTCAAGAATTAATTCAATATAAATGTTTAAATCCCACAGTGCTAAAAGGCAGATCTGATACTGATCAGTGAGATGTTTGAAATACCTTTCCCCGCAGGCTACTGTAGTATCTGCAGGTGAAAAGGTGGCTTAATGCTCAGAATCCAGGCAGAGCTGGTACAGGAAATGAATGTAAAAGCTGGATTACCACAAGCAAAAATAAATTATTAGTTTACTTTGTGTAGCTCCCACAGAGGTAGAATAAAAGATGGAGCTTCAGAAGGTCATGCTTGTGAGATAGAGAACCTGGCTAAATGTAAGTAGGACAAAGTTAAAAAGCTTAAATGTGAGATATTATACAACACTTAAAAAACACTGCTTGTGAATTAAGAGCAAAAATTAACAGTCCCTCTTCTCTGATTTGCCATGAAGCTACAGAATCACAAACTGCGATTGAGCGTAGGCACTGAGTTAAACAAGTCCTAAAAGAACAAAGCTGTCACAACTGTCAGAAGATTGACAACAAACTCTACGACTGATGGTCTTGCATTCTTGATTGGTTTACTTTTAACTCTGTGTCTATGTGTCTCTGTATTAAGGCTAATAGAGACCAGAATAACAAACCTAAACTAAGGAATTTCAAAAGAAAGACCAAACCCTGAGCTCTTGTTCTTCTCTGCTGGAAAATAATAAAGCTGGAAAAAAAAAACCTAGTTGAGCAGCAAGAAGACCTGATGCATCAAGTTAGCCATCAAGTCCTACAGAGCATGCAAAAATGCTTGCCATTCATTAGCACACACCTCTTTGAAAGCAATTGAGCATTTCTGTAATTCACAGTTACTGATTTCTGAAGGCTGGAAACAATGTTTCCTTCAGAAAAGTTCTTGAAGCCAGATTCAGCTGTCATCCCACAGCTCTTTTATTAAGGTGAGTATCAAGCAACTGTATGGATGGATCCCTTAGGTAAAGGATGAAAAAGCAGCAAAATAACATTGCCACATCCCACAGGACTTTTTTCTGCCTTACAAGGGAAACAAAATATTTTTTTGCGCTGGGAAAGGAAAAAAAAAAAAGGTAAAAAGGTATGCAGATTTTGTGAAGTCAAACAAGGGAAATGTCACCTCAGCAGGTGCTCCACAACAGTCAGTCACCAAGTATTCTATGTCCTTATGCTGCCTCTTAGCTGGGTTTTTGAGCACTGCTCTTGGTAATATAGTCAAGAAAATTGTTTACGATTCCTCCAGCATCTGTGCACAAACCACAGGCATGCTCCCAGATACCTCCAGTGCCATCCACTCTGCAGATCAGGTGACTCAAGGCTTTGGGAACAAGAAGCCCTGCAGCATGCCTGGTGTGAGTACTCACACATTGTGTGTAATACAGAGATGTATGTAACAAAGCTGTGCAGGCCAACAAAACAGCTGGTGGAGGAAGAAGAGAAAGACTTTCCAGGATTTTCAGAGAGAAGAAAAGAAAATTCATAGAAAAAACCAAAACTTCTTCCCCAGACAACATTAATTTGCTTTCTCCATGCTCACAGCCCTGTGACTTACAGACAGGTGCTGTGTTCACAAGGAGTGCTGTCAACCAGCAGGTTCTAGAAACTTCCTGACCTTAGCTTGAAACAAATGCATAAGAACAGCTGCAGCTGCTCAGTCCTCATGTGCGCTCTCCCAGAAAGAACCATTCTGACAAAGTCCCATGATCTAACAGCAGCTCCTCAGGGCCTGTACCATGGAAGGACAGTGCAGCCCTGAGTACTTTCACCACCATGTCTTTTCCTAAATCACATCTGTGAGGGCTGAAGCCCTCAGAGAAACAAAGTGCTGGGGAAGCTGGCTGGTGGAGAGGACACTGACAGGCCCTACAGATGAGGCAGAGCCTCTATGCAGGGCTACAGGTGTGTGCAGCTAGCAGCCCAGTTGCCCTGGATGAAGTGACAGCCAGCAGGGCAGGAGTCACTGCCAAGCCTCATCCACGTTACTGCTCCAGTGCTGTGAGACACGCAGCCCCACATTTACCAGATATCACTAACATGAGCCTATATCAAGGATGCAGAGGAGTGACGGGGCCTTTCAGGGTGTTATGCAAGTTTGCCTTGGCTGAATCAATAAATGATCACATAGAGGTGTCTTGGTCTTGTGACATGAAATGTGGTGAATCTAATTTGTGCAAGCACAGCACTAATATATTCTGTATATTTCTATCCAGCCTACTTTTGATGAAGAGGAATGCAGCAGTTCAATGCATGTGCTTCTACAATTTGGAGTATTAGGAAATCAGTTCCTGAGATCTTGCCTGGACACCATGGGGTTGTGACCCAAAAATATTAGGTACTACAAACTCTGTTTTGGCATTGTATAACACAACATCTCTAACACATCTCTGGTATGAAATAACATAATGTTCTGTGATAAGATGTAAGCAACGCAGAGTGAAAAGATACTGAATCCTTCAAATGCAGAGAATGTTTTCAGGCCAGATATCATCTGCCTTTTGTATCTAATCCAAATATAATCAACTAAATTGAAGCTGATACCAAAACACATGTCAGTTCCTAAAAACAAATTTTAGGTTGCTAATGATACTGAATAATCTTCTTGCTTCCCTGATATTTATTTTTCTGCAAATGCCCTCAAAAGTTCACTATCCCTATACTGCATTGCAATTAAGCTTCAGAAGACTGAAGCTTGTGGACTTCAGTAAGGCCTTTGACACAGTCCCCCACAGGATCCTTTTCTCCAAATTCGAAAGATATATATTTGATGGGTGGACCATTCATTCGACAGATAAGGAACTGGTTGCAAGATTGTACCCAAAGACTGTTGGTGAGCGAATCAATGTCCAGACGGAGATCAGTGACAAGAGGTGTCCCACAGTGGTCAGTACTGGGACTGATGCTCTTTATTGAGGACACTGATAGTGGGATTGAGAGCACCCTCAGCATATTTGTGGATGACACCAAGCTGTATGGTGTGGTCGACACACCTGATGCTATCCAAAGAGACCTAGATAGACTTGAGCAGTGGGCCCAGAGGAGCACCATAGTGTTCAACAAATCCAAGTGCAAGGTCTTGTACCTAGGACATGGCAACTCCCGCTATCAGTACAAGTGGAGAGTCAAAAGGATTGAGCACAGCCCAACCAAAAAGGAGTTGGGACTATTGGTGTGTACAAAGATAGACATAAGTCAGTAACATGCCCTCGCAGCCCAGAAAGCCAAAGTATTCTGGGCTGCATCAAAAGAAGCTTGGCCAGCAGGTCAAGGGGCTGATCCTGCTCCTCTGTTCCACACTGGTGAGGCCTCACCTGAAGTACTACACCCATATGTGGAGTCCTCCGCACAGAAGAGATGTGGACCTGTTGGAGTGCCACAGAAATGATCCAAGGGTTGGAGCACCTCCCCTACGAGGTTAGATTGAGAGAGATGGGGCTGTTCAGCATGGAGAAGAGAAGACTCCGGGGAGACTTGGTAGTGGCCTTTCAATACCTAAAGAGGGACTAAAAAGAAGGGGGAAAACTTTTTAGCAGTGGTAGGACAAGCGGAAATGGTTTCAAACTAAAAGAGGGTAGATTTAGATTGGACATAAGGAAGAAGGTTTTTACAATGAGGGTGGTGAGGCACTGGAACAGGTTCCACCAGAGAGGTGGAGGAACTCATCTTTGAAGACATTCAAGGTCAGGTTGGATGGGGTGCTGAGCAAACTGATCAAGACGTAGGTGTCTCTGTTCATTGTAGACAAGTTGGACTAGATGACCTCTAAACTTCCTTCAAATTCAAACAATTCTATGATTCTATGATGCTATGATTCTAATAATAAATTAGCATTAAGCATAGATGTTAAGCTTGTCAAGTGTTAAAAAAATAAAAATAAAATGACCAGGTTATTTATGACAACAAGCTCATAAAAGATTCATAATAGTGACAAGTAAATGGAGATGAGAAACAAGTTTTCTTAGAAAGAAAAAAAAATATTAACTCAAATTCTGTAATACCACCAAATCTGCTCCTTCTGTCTGTGTCAAATCATACCCAGCATTTAAATGAAGACCTGGTAGTCCTTTGCGAAAGTCTCACACAACTTTCACTCCTCCAAGATAAGCAAGATATTTCAGTTACACTTGATTGTTTTTAATACAGTACCAAGATTTCACGAAGATAACAAAAATATGCTTCCCACATTTTTATAGAAATAAGCTAATGATTCCTTTTAACTAAGAGATATGCCAGTCACATTCCACTTTAGATGGTACTGGTATGTCCTTTTCACTCATTTTAAATGTTCTCTTTCTTAGCACTATTTTTCATGCAATTGAACATTATGTGTGGCTTGTATGCACTTGCCCATCTGAGAAGCTGATTAAGATGCAGTGATCCTACATGACACCTTTAAATGAGTATCTAATTCAACATATTTTATGATCACAAAAACATAAGAAATCAACATAGAAAGGAGGGATAAAAGACTATTACTGATAAATAAAACTATAAACAATCTCTGGTCACTGATTTCTGCATATTTCCTTTAGGGATTCAACTCAGACACCTCTGGGATGCTAACTCAGAGAAATAAGGAGATGAGAAGCTCCATTATGTGCACAATTTCCATGAGCAATGCAAAGCAATGCATTCCAAGCTGTTTCTTTCCCATTTGGAGAGAGAGCAGAAGATGCCCATCAAAGACCATCTTCCCTTCACTCTATCCTTTCAACGCAATGGCCTCTCCACTGCCACTGCAGCCCCACACCAGGGGTTCTGTTGCGTTTTCATTGCATTTGAGAGGGTGAGTACAAATGCCGAAAGCTGCTCTTGAAATATCAACCTGATTATAGGCATTAGTGGCACAACTGTGAGCATGGTCATTCCTACAGAATATTTGGCAACAGTGAACATAAGATCATGGATAGACTTTATATGAACACAGACATCTTTTGGACTTTTGACAGATTCTTTGGCGGTCTTTCTCATTCATAACAACAGTTAGTTTTACTATTGAATTTTATGTGTATGAAATTTGGTGTCTAAGATTGATTTTATCCTTAAAAACATCTCTCTCATTGCTATGGTATTTTCAGAGGAACTACAGTCTTATCATATACATCTGTCCAGGTTTTAATAAAATCAGAAAAGTATAGGGTTATTCATATTAACATGTCATGAAAAGGAGACACTTTAGGCAGACTTTGGTTTTCAGCTTTAATACTTTGACTTTATATGCCACTGGAAAGCACACTAAACAATAACACAAGGGCTAAAATTTGCCCCGTGAAACTGAATTTCTATGGATTTTGTTTTTAAAAACAGAGGTTCAAGCAAATGATTGCTGATAAAATTGATGATTACTGGCTTATCTAATGCCTCTAAGAATTCTTACAATATGGAAAAACAGTATCTCCAAGTCATCTTATTACATCTGCCTTAGCTTACAAAGAGGGCATATCAAACCAATACGATTTACTAGAAATGAAATGAAGAGATTAGAAAGCAAACAGACAAGATCTGATAAACACTGTAAAGCACTAGATTCTTCTAGAGCTAAATTTAATCGTTTTTCTGTAGATAAAGTTTAAAGATAGTGTTCACCTGACACTTACTGGAATTATTAAAAATAAAAAAAAAAACAGGTAAAAATTGTATTTTATGAATGAGTATACAGGATCTTCTGAAATAAATATTTTTTGCATAGTGGTCTGTAGCAAAAGGGATCACATCTGATGACTCTTTTTTTCCATCTCTGTTCTTCCTAAGAGCAGAGAGACATTCAGTTGTTGGTGGGGAGGGAAAGCCATGCTCAAAAAGTCAATCAGTGGCCAAGTTCTTATTGGCACTAGGACCATCTTTGCTGGGGGCATGCTGCTAATATACGTGCTCAAGAAGAACCACCTCTCTTCATTGGACTCTAAGTGGTGCATTGGCTTTTCAGCTTTTTACCCTGTAAAACTGCCAAAAGTAGGTATGGTTGTTTTTTTTTTTTTTTTAATTTTAATCTTAATTTGTATTATTATTATTATTTTTAATTACTTTCAGTCAGTAAGTATTAAAAAAAAGCCTTGTCAGAACATGTAAGGAAAAGCTCAGGAATGGTGGGATCTTGATCAGGACTTAAATGTTTTTTTTGTATGATGAGTTTCACTGGGAACTTCTTGGCTGCAGCAGAGATTAATTTCAATGATCAGCAAACAAGGCATCAAGAGTGACAATTATATCTGAAATACTTTGCTGAAATACATCTGAAATATCTCACTGAACCACAACTGCCAACCTTGTTTTCAACCCTGCATCCAGACAGCTACAAGTGACGTTTTACAACAAACTAACTTGCAAAAGCTCCCCCCATAGCAGTCCATATTCTGTTAAATCTTATTAATGTGTACAATGAAATGATATTGCATCACTGATGAAAAAAACTCCAACTTGAGATAGAAAAGACTGTTAACAAAAGTCATCCTTTAACATGTCAGCTAATACATTGCATAGGAAATGCTGTTAGATATTTCAGTTTTCCATAGCAATGTTAATCAGATTAATTACTTCATTTTGCCTCTAATCTAAGAAGCTACTGTTTTCACCACTTCTGAAGTAAATATCTGTCTACAGATATCTACAACAAAAAATGATGATGGCCAAAGATAAATGGATTTAAGAAAACAAACTCAAATCTGAATTATGTATGTCACTGACATCATAGAACTAGGGAAAAAAAATTAAATCACTGCTTCCTGAATTGCATCCACTTTAATCACATTTTGTCACAGGTGTCAACTCTGTCAGAATAATATCTGTCAAAATGAATTAGTGGAAAATTTAGTACTTCACTTTTAATGAAGAATAAGATTGTAATGCCATTTTAATTTTCCTTCATCCTCTTGTTAGCCCTTGATAAATGCTCTCTCATAAGCACTGCTGCTCTTTTGACATGATGCCTGTACTCTAATTTAGCAAATCTAAAGAAAGTCAAAGACAGAAAGAAATCTGGTTTTCTTAACTTTTTATGAGGTCTCTACAAACTGTTATCATCTTGATGACTTAAAGTGGTTTAGTTGTTTTTTCTCCTCTCCTAAATAATACCTTTATTTTGAGAAGATATCCAAGTTAGCAGAAAGTACTTAACAGAAAATGTATGTAAATAAAAACATGTGAAGCAATTCTTTATGTACATGTAGGTATATACAACAGCAAGAGAATGAACTATTTTGTTCTCTCTTTTCTCAGAGCTGAGGTTCATCATAACACTACATGGAGAATAGACACTTCTTGTGAGATATTTACTGCACTATCATTAAGAAATAAAATATGTTTCTCTTCAGTGCAAAACCAATTGGGTCCAGTGTCTGAACTGGTTCAAATACTGGCTGAGCAACCTTTCTGAGCAACGACATCAGATATTTGCCATCTTCTGACTACACTCAGCAACAGCCTCCTGCTAAGGAGGTAGCTCTGTCACTGGAACCAATTCAAAATTATCAAAAGCACAAGCAAAAGCAAAGAGAGTCCCTGGGACACAGAGCTGGAGGAAAGTTCTGGAGTAACAGCATGATTGTTCCTGGCAGTTTCTGAGACGTGCAGCCCAGGAGTCCTGATCACTACCTTCAGGAGCTGGCACTCAGCAGCATTAGCTCATGAGTCTAATACTTCGACTCTTGCCCTTAAAGATATCAACCACAGCAGCCTGCCAGACTCAACATGGACAAACTGGCTAGTACACCTGTACCTTCCTCTCCCAAAAAGCCTGCCCAGCCAAGTTCCTTGCATAGAATTGATTAGATTCAGTCTTTGAATAAAAACACAACTCTGTCACTTGGCTACAGTTGGTGGTGTGAGAATCTAAAAGGTAACAGAGAAATACAAGAAGCTGGGAACTGCAGAGAAGAAAAGAAAGAAAGAAAAAAATGCTGATAAAAGATAATGATCTTGGGTCACTGCTAGAAGGGAATGTGCAGAACAGGAAGAAGCATTCAATAAGTTTCTATGTTCTGTATTTTGAGAAAGAGACAGATAATGCATACATACCAGAAGATAATGATGATGTTGATGATGATGATGATGAATGGATATTTCCCATTTCCAGCTCAGAAGGAAATGAAGTAGCAGCTCCAAAAGGCAGGCATTTTAAGATGGATGTGCTTGGATAACTTTTGAAAGAAGTGGCTGATGAGTTCTCTGAACTACTAGAAATGATTTTCAATAGCTGTCAGAAGTCATAAAGTGCCAGAGGACTGCAAAAAAAAGGTAGTGTTGTGCAATACTTTAAAAGGAAAAGTGAATTCACCTGATTAATTGCAGATCTGTCAGCCTGACTCTCATTCTGGCCAAAACGACTCAGGAACTGACATGGAACTTGAGTGATAAAAAAATAAATAAAGGAATGGTATAATGTAACAGGTACCAATCACAGATAGGTAGAAACGGACCTTTCAAATTCAGTCATCTGAAACAATCAATGAATTTACAACTTTAGTCATTAAATTAATAACGTCAGTGAAGTAGAGATATATATCTACAAGACAAGACATCTACCTTCATTTTGTGTGATGTATTTGCTATGGACCCGGAATGATAACAATCAATATTGTATACATAAAATAGATTAAAATCTGGATGTTAAGTTTTGACATATACTTGCAGTGAAGGAATATTAATAGATCGAGAGTCTTTTTATTGTGTCCTGCAAGGATCTGCTCTTAGATTTATCTAGTTAACATTAATCAGTGACCTGAAAAAAAACAAAAATACAAAAGTGTTACCAGTAACATTTGCAAATGACAGAGAGACTGCGAGACAAGTTAGTAACACAGCATGATCTAGGTCATTCAGTAAATTGAGCATAAGCAAAGAAACATGCAGGTAAATACACGTGAATATAAACTCTGAGGAACTAAAAATGCCACACACAAGATATTAAATCCCACGATGGAATAAAATTACTGTCTTGCAGATTATAATACATAAGCACTGAATGTAATGCTCTGATTAAATACATATCTATAATTGTTCTTTTTATTTATGTAAATAAGTGAAATACTGTAGTAATAGTGAGATCATACTACCTTCATTCTATTTGGAAACAGTATGACTGCTTAGGTAATACTATCCAGCACTAAAAATATTTTTAAAATGGTGAAAAACTGGTGTAGCCATCAAAACAATGCTAGATAGGAAGATGTTACTTCAAGTGAGCTATTTGAGAACTCAGATGTACTCAGACAAAAACAAGAACCAAAAGCGTGAAACCCAAAGCAACTTTTAGCTATAGAAAGAATAAAATTCTAGGTCGGTGTTTCAAAAGAAGCATTTGTATTAAGGAACTTATCAGCCTGGATTTTAAAACGGGTTATGTATACATACCATTATATCATGTGGGGAGTTCATGAAGAACATACTTGAAAAATCAAATGATTTTGAGTTGGATGGTATCTTGGGAAACCTTTTTGCTCAAATGGCACCAGAGCTACACCTCTCTCTCTACTCTGTATTCCTAAAATATGTATCCTATTTCAAAACAGTCGAAGTTCTCATGTAGGTGTTTTCTAAAACGCTTAGTAGTATCTTAACAATGAACAATCTTTCAAGCTTAATGGAGCAAACATCACTTAGCTGTAACATGCCCTTATAACTTGTCAGCACAGTTGTTAACATGCATATCCAGAATACTTGAGCTAGAAACATACAACCTGGGAGCTGTTCTTCAGAGTGCTCCATGTTGTAAATCTAGATTAAATAATATCACCCTTCTCAGTATTTGATCAACTATTAACTCTAATGTATTAGTTTTGAAAGGTGCAATATGCCAATGTTACAAACTCGATGAGGCCTTTGCAGATACAAAAGTACAAGTCAAGCAGTTCAGTGTTTAGACCACTCATCAGAGAAGTGGACAATATGGCTTCATTTTTTACATGAGAGGATAAGAAAACACACCTTTCTCTCAGAAGAGTGACATAATTACTGAAATACAATATTTACTGAGCTAGACTGTGCTGGGTCTGGCTGAGATAGTGTTAACTTTCTTCGCAGCACCCTGTATGATATTGTGTTTTGGATTCATGACCATAACAGTGTTGATAACACATCAATATTCGCCTATTGCTGAACAGTACTTAGGCAGCACCAAGGCTTTCAATTTTTCTCACTCTGCCCCTCCTTTTCCCCTAGAGAACAGTCTGGAGATGAGCAAGAACTCCAGAGTGGACACAGCCAAGACAGATGATTCAAAGCGGTCAAGAAGATATTCCATACTGTGTTACAGCATGCTCAGAAATAAAAATGATGTTGAGAAGGGTTGGGCTTCAAAGGTGATTGCTGTTCATACACTGGTAGAGCATGAGTCTGCCTCTTGGAAGTAGTGAGAGACTTCCTTTGTTTCACTTATTTGTTTTAAAATATTCCGGCATCTATTAAACTGTGTTTGTCTTGATCCACAAGTTTTCTCACTTCTGTCTTTCCAATTTTTACCCACGGCCTTGGCATAGGACAGGGAGAAGTAAATAAGTGGCTGTGTGGGTGGCTGGCTGCTGGTCAGGGTCAGTCCACCACATGGACCAATGAACCTTAAAAAAATCTTGTGAAAAGCAGCAGTGTAAAGTTTGACAGTAATGCTTCCCAGATGGATTTTCTAATCTTCTCAGAGGATAAGATGACCCAGAATCTCTTTGAGTTATTGTGATCAAGAGGGATAATGTAAAATAAGAACCATCAAGTTTCCCTCCCTAGCTGTTATTAAAACTACTACAGAATAATATATTTTTAATTCTGAAACAATTTATTTTCAGTTGTCCAAAGAATGTTTTTCTACAATCAATACAGGAATCAATCACCCTGTTCTACAGCAGATCCAATCGCTATTGTAAGCTGAGTTAGGACTAGGGTAGGATGTCCCGATTTCTTTTGTTTCTCTTACATAACTGGATAATATTTGGATCTCCATTATCTACTGGATCTATTCCCTAATTAGCAGTGAAGCAGAACTCCTTGCTGCATAACTTATATGCTCTGAATAAAATCGCAGCTGTAGAAATTAAGGGTAAAACATCTGTGACTGCAGGAGTGTATCATCTTCTTGTTCATTAAAATGTATCACTTTGCTTATTGGTGTTCCAGGTTACAATATGCCAAACACCTTATTCCCTTTCTTAGAAGCAACAGTGGCCTCGTCACAAAGATAACTGGTGGCAGCATAAGGTCAAGTTTCTCTGAGACTGAAATTCAAATGTGCATTACCATGAAGAAACTCTTTGTAAAGATTTACACTTTTTAGAAAGCAACTCTGGAATCCTTCCACAAGAAAAATATAAATAACAATAATAATAATAAAATAAAAAAGAAGGTAGACTGATAAAATATCATTTTGATTAGTAAAATATGCAGTCTTTCTCTCTGTACTCCTCTTTTCTTAGACTTTTCCCTCACATATATAGGCACAAACATTTGAATTGAAAGTCTATAATAATTATATCCAATAACGCTTCCTACAGAAATCAGGGGTAAATCTTCCACTGACATCAATGGAATCAGGTTGAAAGCAAATTCTATTTTTAGATTAAAATAAGTTACAATAATAAAAGGTTAATTATGACCTGATTGTAATGACTACTACACTGTTCTCAAAATTTTACCCTTCCCTGTGTAAAAAATAAGTTTTCAGGTCTGCTCAGATGGATTTTTTTTCTAATCTAAAGAAAATGTACTTCCCACTGACTGAGGATAGAATCATCAATTCTATATGGTTCAAGGATGCTTACATCTAATGTTTCTAATTAATGTAATAAGGCAGTTTACAATGAAAATATGAAATGAAAGATCAATACTGAAGAAGAGAGATGTACAGATATGTAAGTTCTTTTCCAGAAGGCAATAGCTTTTGGAAAGAACAGTCAACTGAGATTTCCAGAAAGTGTTTTTGGTGTTAGCATATTGGGACAAGGAGCTGAAAGAAAGACTAGAAGAAGCTGATACAGAAAGGTACAGGCTGTGATTTTTATGAGAAGGATGATGAGACGCTGCTAAAGGCAGAGCCACCCAGAAGATTCCTACAGAAAGTTCTGTCCTTTGGAAGGTATTGATTCATCAGAATCAAAAATTTCTACAAGAAACTCTTCAATAAATTTCCCCTCAAAACAAGGCAGACCACTGTTCTTTCATGCCAGCTCCTCATCAGCCACCTTTGATGTTCCACTGTCTATGCAATGAAACCTTCTTACTGAACAATGAAGCATACACAGTGCATTTTCTGAATATGACCTACAATTTGTGATTTTCTTAAG
>PPHD01015227.1:0-16228 GCA_002909625.1 Bambusicola thoracicus | reverse complement strand
CCAGGTCCCTCTGTAGTGCCCTTCTCCCCTCAGATTAACACTCCCTCCCAACTTTGTGTCGTCTGCAAACTTAATGAGGGTGCACTCAATCCCCTCATCAAGATCATTAATAAAGACGTTAAATAGAAGCGGCCCCAGTACTGAGCCCTGGGGGACACTGTTCATGACCGGCCGCCAACTGGATTTAACTCCATTGACCACAGCTCTTTGGGCAGTGACTTGTAGCATGCAGCTGCTAGAGCTCCATCTCTGCTTTCATCTCAGTAAACCCTTTGAAATGGGAGCATGGTTGACTCTTCATCTCTTTAAGAGTTGTGAAACACACATGTATCTTAGCTTATTTACAGCTCTCTCTAATAGTGTGTGAAAGCAAAGTGGGTTTGGCATACTTGTGGAATACAGCTACTTTTTGGTAAAAATGGAAATGGTCAAAATCAGGAGATGCCTGTGTGACGAGTCCTGTTTATTTGGAGTTAGCATCTTTCTGTAAAGACTTTGTGAGGGTAAAAATGGAACTTCCTGTAGTTTCCCAAGGTGACAGCTACCTGTCCTGACCACTGTCCATAGAAATCTGCGAATTCCAGTCCGCAGCAACTACCTGTACTTGGAAGCTGACTGAGAATGCTGTTTTCCTTTGATCTGCCTCTACGGCCATGTTATTCTGCTGCCATAACCACAGTCTGTTGTGTAGTACCACAGATCACTGCCATTCAAGATCTGCAGAGGCCAGTGACCATCTGCTGAGAACAAGCTCATGCTGGACCTGCCACGGCTGTAATGCTGTGCTTTCAGTCAAGCCTGGAGCAGTGAGATCATTCTTCTCAGTACTACCCTGCTAAAACAAACAAACAAACAAATAAACAAACAAATCCCCAGCAACAACAAAAGGGGTGGGTTGACTGAAGAAACCATGGCAACTTACAAAACATAAGGGCAAGAAATAATTTGCTTTTATTTCTGTATTTCACTGGGTTACCCTTCTGTTTTGTCATGGAGGAATACTGAGAACTTCCTCGGTGAAGGGTGCAATTTGGGTGTTTGTTTGGGAAGCACTGCTTTCCAGCGGGCTGTAGTAACTTTTCTCATGTTGCTGCCTTGAAGGTGACATAATACCAGGTGATAGGTGCACCTGGAACACTGTCATCTTCTCTAATCACCCCGAAGAAGGTTCTCAGGGCCATTAATGTCAATTTCTAACCTGGCCCTCCTCTGTTACCTATTTTCTGACTGCCTGCAAGGTCTTCCTCGGTCTGATGTTAGGCAAAGTATGTGTTCTAAGAACATTTCCAGAGTAGCTTACACGCATCCCATTCCCCTTCACGTGTTTCGGATTTTCTTTTGTAAAATGCTTCAGCGGTGTTTCTGTTAATACTGAAGTTAGAAATCCCCAAGTTAATGCTAAGGCAGAGCTCCCAGGATTGAAACAGTACTAAAACTCTGTATGTGTAGTTCCTAGGAATGTTTTGGTTATTATAAGTTTGTATTAAGAACAGGTCTCTCTTTATCACTTTAAATTCTTTAATTTTAGAAACTGTTGAAGACAGTGTTTTCCAAGCAGCGTGCATCGACAGCCTTGGTCAAAACACAGTACTTCTTTCTAGTATACTTATCATACCAAAAGCATACCATGAAGTCACATTGCAGTAAATTGGCACAACGAGTTTTGCAAGAACTAAACTTCCTTAGAAAAGTGATTGAGTAAACTTGCACATTAACATTTTAATAGCTATAAAAACGCTGCTTCCAGCTCCTACAAAACACGCTAAAGAGATATCCCCACAAGAGCTGAAAAACTATGCACAAACAAAGGTCAGTATCATAGGAAGAGAGGTTTTATACAAATGAAGCAATTAGGCAGTTAGAAGTATTTACTTTTTCCTGCCACTAACTAGACAAACATACAGTAGTCAGATAAAAATATACTACAACTCTAAGTCCTGTAACATATAGGAATTTCTAAGCTTCTCTTCTAAATGGAAGTTTTTTTTTATTTTGAAATGTGTTACCTGTTAATACTGGACAAAACTATTGGCAAGTGTTTAAATACTTTTAAACCAAGATTAAAGGGGCTTTTATTCCACCAAAAAAAAAAACCCCAAAACAAAAAAAAAATCCAAACCAACAAAAACATTTTAAAATACTATGCTTATAAAATTATTTAAAACTTTTAACAGTCTATAGATTTCAAATGCAATCCTCTTCAATTAGAATTAAAAAACCAAAACAACTCCAGTGGTGTCATTTGTTTTCAAAGGCGGATTCTTTTGCTGGTTTTTCAAGCTCGGTCTCTTCACCACACGTCCTAGAATTACAATAAAAGAATATTAATAACCATGAGAAAATGCCAGAAGCAAGTCTTACTCCAGATTTTTTTAAATACAGAGTAAATTATACTGATGTAAGTTCAGCAGATGAAGCCTGGAAACTGAAGGAGGTAGGGATACCAACTGTCTGCCTTCTTTTAAGCAGGCTGTCCCCGGACACGAAACTAAGGTAGCAGCAACTGACACCACATGAATGAGTGTGAAGAGTTGTGAGCAGCAGCCGTTCAGAGGTCAGTCTGTGTTCCCTTCAGGCAGTCCTGCAGAGTCCACTGCCAAATACATCAACTCAGAAAGAAAAGCAGCCTGGCTTTTTTTTCCCTGCATGTAAGATGCTCATTTAATGTAACGTTACTGCTCTTACGGGTAGCCCCAAGGCTGAGGCCACCTCAGGAAGCACCATACGTTTCTACCAACAGAAAGTGGTTATGCAGTGCAAAATCATTACAGAAGTATTAGACAACTTCTGTCTTCCAGAATTTTTGAAAGACATATTCAGAAAGGTGTGGACGCTTATTGCCTCAAGTTAACAAAGGGAACAAATTCAGAACTGAGTACACAGCCTTGCACTTGAGAAGTTTACAGATTACATTCAGGAGTGGGGACTGCGCTTTGAACGTTCATGTATTTGTGGTTATTTGCTGTACCAGTTTCACTTCTGAAAAATGGAGCACTGCACCAGTACGTAGATTTCTTGACATGAGACAGGTATGCGCATGCTTTTCTCAATCTAAGGTATTCATAAGAGGTTTTACAAGTTCAGTTTTATATTCATTGCTCGTTAACAGAAGCTGTACAAGGTTTTAAACAGAGTAGAGTCGATTTCTTTCTTTAGAAAGATTAAGGACGTGTTGGGGAGTGTGCAGTTCCAGGCCACAGCAAAGACCACAAACATGTGAAGAGACAAATCTTTATTGGCAGAACATGTGACCCCCAAGTAGCTCCTTCATGGAATATCTAAGTCCTACATATAAAACCGTAATTACTGAAGTATTGAAATTTAAGTTGTGTGGCCTCTGAGGTGCTTATTTTGAGACTATTATATCCAACAGCCTGATCCATGCTTGTCATTTAAGTTTGTGAAGTAGCTGCTGTAAGCCTTTTTTCCCTACTACTGCCTACTATAGCATCAATATAGCACTACGCACTCAAATATTCTTCCTCTTTTCCTTCTAGTAGCAAATATAAAGGGAAAGCTGAGATTATCTAAGCTGCTCTGCTATTGATTTCAAGTAACTGAGATGTTGCACTTCACTAGTACCATACTGTGTTTTTACCACATCGCCCATTAAAGCAGCATACTTTACTCTGTAAGTTGTGCTGGGAACCTGCACTCACTGTCTTGATTACACCTCCCTTAAGGCGCTGCTTGTTGGAGGCAAATGATATGATATCCTCGTCACTAGCTGAAAATAACCAAGCATCATTTCTGAGGGATGTGCAAAAAGACAGCATTAATTCCAAGGCTACCTCTCAGCTAATATCAATTTTGTATTCATTAAAAAAATATACATATCCTACCAACACCATCTTTAGTTTTTCCAACTCTAAATAATTGCCAATATTACACTTATTTATACAGCTTCAATTAGACATACAGCCAGAAGAATGCCAGGCAACTGCAGTTCTTCCTGGACTGTATAAAAAAAGGTAATGAAAGCAAAGCTTGCAGTAATACATACTGCTAGACAAAAAGAATCCCCGGAGAACAAGTGCAGAAGTGCGCAGAAAAGAATCAAACTGGTATTCTGCTTTAAGGATAGTCTTTGGTTTTTTCTCTCGCCCCCTCCCCACTAAATTGTATTATTTCTTGTGTTCTACAAGAGATGGAACTGCATTTTCAGTGAGGCTAAGGTTCAAATAATTCAGGAAGAAAGTATCTGAAATTTCATCAATTCAAATTCAAACATTCCTATGGCTTCTCATTCAGAAAACATAAATGTATCAACTGCTGTAATGAAAAGTTATGAAATGTTAGAAGTTTCAATTCTAGCCCACAGTTTACTTGCATTTAGCCAATGCTGGTGAACGTGATTGAGGGAACGGCACAGAGCTGCATCAGGAGAGGGTTGGAATGGGCTGTAGGAAGAGGTTCTTCTCCAAGAGGGCAGTGAGGAACTGAACAGGCTCCTAGGGCAGTGGTCAATAAACATCTGGACAATGCTCACAGAAATATGGTTTGAATTTTGGGTGATCCAGGTGTTGGGACTCGAGCCCTTTAAGTGGCTCAGCTACTGACCAGAAGAAATGGATTTAGGAGAAAAACATTTGATAAATTTCATTTGTTTCCGTAATGTTTGGTTCAGACATTGTTTACTTCGAGTAATCTAAAATATAATAGGAAGCGAGTACCTTCCCCTGTCTCACTGCACGCTGTTTTCCTCCTAAGACGACAACCCATATTTTACTTCTTTCAATCTCCTCTACTGCAGTATTTTCAAAAATCAAATTTTATCATTCTTTGAAGTTGGGAAAAAATATAAAGAAAACAGTAACTCAGCACGATACAGGAAGTTCAATCTATTCATGTTCTATTTACCTCATTTTACTGTAACAGAATAAATCCTTAGCTCATGAAAGTAATTAACTCACTTTTTCTTACTAGCAACTTCGTGTTTATCTTTTTCTTCAGCATTCTCTCCATTGTGCTGCGATTGGTTGGTGTCCTGAGTTTCAGGCCCTCCATTCACAATCTTTGAACCTTTCATAATCAAAGGGCAGAGGAAAGAAAAAAAAAAAAAAAATCAGTACAGCAGGCAATAAAACTGTGCTAAAAGAAACCACAGATAATGCCTTACCTTCAAATTCCCACACTGTAAATGTTTTCCCCTCATCTTAATACCTAACAGCTGAAATAATGCAAAACAAACAAACAGAAATACCAAGTAGCATTGCAGCTTCTAGAAATTCAGTGTAAAAAGTATCATCGCAATTTTCCTGATGGGAAATAAATCCATTGAGATTTCAGGTTCCTGGCTTCAAATAATAATATACATCCTGGTAAGTGAGAGAATACTCTTCAGCAGTGCATTCTGTTTACCACTCTATTCCAGGTGGGTACTTCATGAGATTCCACTTGCAGCAGTCCGTTCAGCTCTGTGCCCCCCACCGCAAGAACGCAGATGTGGTGGGGTTTGTCCAGAGGTGGTCACAAGGGTATCAGGGGGCTGGAGCACCTCCCTTATGGAGGACAGGCTGGGTAATTTGGGCTTGATCAGCCTGGAGAAAAGAAAGCTTTCAGGAGACATCCCTGCAGTCTTCCACTACTTAAAGAGGGCTAACAATAAAGATGAGGAGGAACGCTTCATCAAGGAATGCAGCAACAGCGCAAGGGTAACAATTTTAAACTAAAAGAACATAGATTTAGATTACACATTAGGAAGAAATTCTCCATTATGAGGGTGCTGAGGCCCTGGCGCGGGTTGCCCAGAGAAGCTGTGGGTGCCCCATCCCTGGAGGCATCCAGGGCCAGGTTGGATGGGGCCCTGGACAGCCTGACCTCCTGAGCTGATGGGTGGCAATCAGCTCACAGCAGGGGGTTGGAACTAGATCATCAGGCAGATAATGAGCCTCCAGGGGCAGCTGGGGCAGAGGGGACAGGGTTAAGCCCTGCTCTCCATCAGCATCACCAGCCCCTCAAATCACTGCCCTTATAGAGCAGTACAGCTGAGAACCTGTGGTAAGATACAGTCCAGTCTGGAGACTGGGCACAGGGGTAAGGGGGGGACAGTAAAGTACCCAGGACAGTGTGTAGAGGGGAGGGGGGGGGGAGATGGCACTGCTCCCAGAAACACTGCCCATGGGGGCTGAAGCCTGGAGAAAGGCAGCAGAGGCATGCTCCCCACACCCCCAGGATGCTGCCCCTCTGACAGCACTAGCAGGAAGATGTGAAGACCTCTGGGGGACCTGTCTGCAGCCCTACCCAGCCTCTTCCTGGGGGCTGCTATCTGCTACTGACCCCATCTTCCTTCAAGTGCTGACCTCAGCTGGCCTCAGGGAGCTCACTGCCTTCCTACAGCTCACAGGACTGAGTTTAATAAACAGCACTAATGCTTAAATATACACACATGTGTATATATTGATTTTACATATACACACACACTCTATACACAGACAACAACAGAACAGTGCCAAAATGGGAAAAAGAGAGAGAGGAAAGGGAAGGAGGGCAGAGTCAGACATTTCCTTTTACAATAAAAAGAAGGGCTCCACCACAATGTGAGTGGAGTCTGAGGTCCCCTAAAAATATCCATCTAGAGAGAGCTGGATGCAGAGCAGGAGAAAGGGATGTGGCCTTGTACAGTGACATCATCCTGTTATGAGCTGCAGTCTGTGGGATCTCAACTCCTCCTGAACTCCAAGTGCTGAATAAGCCACTGTAGGGTGATGTCGATGTTTTCCTTCTCTTTGCAGGAGATAGAGTAGCAACAAATCTCAATCCTAGAGGGTAGGAGAGAGGTTCATCTTCTCATCTGAGTTCTTTCTCATCCAAGGCACCAGAGATGTCTCCCTTGATCCCCCAGTACTAGGACTGGGATGCTCTGGTGCTGCAGCTTGTCTTGCAGATTGTGAAGCTCGTTCTTCAAGGGCTTAAGCTTCTCCTGGGCAGCAACAGCCACTATGTACACAATGGCACTCACTCCACAGCAGCATGGCTCTCATGGCTCTCACAGCTGGTCACAACCTACGTCCTGGAGTTTTCCAGTAATGTTCCCCTTTGTGGGCCTCCTCATACTGAAGCCCACCTTTGGGACTCTGTCTTTCCTTGAACTGGCCTGACGTAATGACATTGACAAAGGTGGTCTTTGTCAACTGTAGCCCGCCAAGGGTCAGCACCATCTTCTCCTTCCAGAGAAGCACCAGCAACGAGTCCAACAGCTCACTGAAAAGGGCCAACATGCTGCTGGAGCGCACTCTCCAGGCTGTACCATGCACAGCTGGGCATAGTCAAGATGAGCCCCGTAGAGCCAGTCTGAACCAGGCCAAAGTGGGTGGAAATGGGCTGGGCCACACCAAACCCTGCCACACCTGTGGGCAATGCCACAGCTCTGGTATTGTCTGCATGCAACTGTCATAAACAGGAAAATTATGCATCATCTTGATTGCAATCATGTGGAATACACAGGATAACTAGGGGATGAGACCTAGTTAGCATGGGTTCATGAGAGTCAGGACTTGCTTGACCAGCAAGATCTCTTTCTATGACCAGGTGACCCACCACCTAATGGATGAGGGAAAAGCTGTGGGTGTAATATACCTGGACTTCAGCAATGCTTTTGACTTAATCTCCCACAGCCTCTTCCTGGAATAGCTGGCAGTCCATAAGAAAACAGGCTGCATGGCCAGCCCCAGAGAGTGGTGGTTAACTGGTCATCAGCTGGATTTAACTCAATCACTAGTGGTGTTCCTCAGGGGTCAGCGCTGGTGCCTGTCCTGTTCAGTATTGTTACTGATAATGTGGACAAGGAGATCGAATTAACCCTCAGCAAGTTTTGCAGGTGACACCAAGTTGGGAGGAAATGTCTATCTGCCTGAACATAGAAAGATCCTTCAGAGGGATCTGGACAGGCTCATTAACAGGCTGAGGCCAATCGTATGAGCTTTAACACGACCAAGCATGAAGTCTCTCATTTCAGTTATAAAAGCTCCACACATTCCTACAGGCTTGAAGCAGAGTGGCTGGAAAGCTGCATGAAAGGGAAGTACCTGGGGATACTAGTCCACAGCTAGCTGAACATAAGCTAGCAGTGTGCCCAGGTGGCCATGAAAGCCCATTGAATCCTGGCTTGCATCAGAAATACTGCAGTCAGCAGGAGCAGGATGGTGATTATCCCTCAGTATTTTGCATGGGTGAGGCCGTATTTTAAGTAGTGAGACCCAAAACTGAACACACTGCAAGACAGACATCAAGGCCCTAGAGTGCATCCAAAGAAGGGCAAAGAAGCTTGTCAAGGGTCTGGAGCACAAGTCTCATGAGGGAACTAGGCTCTTTTAGTCTGAAGGAGACTCAGGAGAGACCGTATATCTCTCTACAGCTCCCTGAAAGGAGGTAGTAGCGAGGTAGGTGTTGTCCTGTTTTCCCATGTAACTAGTGATAGGATGAGAAGTGATAGCCTTCAGTTGCGCCTGGGGAGGTTCAGCTTGAGTATCAAGAAACATTTCTTCTCAGAAATAGTGGTGATGTATTGGAACACAGTGTTCACAGAGGTGGTGGAATCAATGTCCCTGGAGGTTTTCAAGAAACGTGCAGATGTGACATTTCTGGACGCTGTCTAGAGCAGTCACAGGCATGGGTAGATTGCTGGACTCAATGATCTTAGTGGCCTTTCCAATCTTAATGATTTATGTATAAGGAAAAATACAGAACTCTATCTCAATACTAGCTACTGTGGATCTTTTATATTACAAGAAACTAAAAACATTTACCTGTTTGGTCCTTCTCCTTCTCATTTTTTTTGTTTGTTCCTTTCTTCCACTGTTCTTTGGTTTTATTGGCTTCTTCGTGCTGCTTCTGCTCTGCAAGTGATTTATTCAGTACTTGGGAGAGAACAGAATCTCCTTCGCCTACCAGAAACATGGTCTTGAACTTGTTATACAGCATTGTAGATTTCTCCATGATAACTTGGCTAACTTTGAACTTTCGTATCTGAAAATCAAAGCAATAAAACAAATAGCTTCACTTAGGTATTTAAATACATAAAATTCACCAAATGCTAGACGAAATTCCCACTTCAACTTGAAATGACAACACAGACTTTTAAACTCTCTGAAGTAGTATGCAACATGTAAATTTAAAATACTGCAGTGTTACTTAAGCAAATAGATCTTACCTTCTTGAGTGTCAGAATCATCTCTGTATGTTTCTGAGCTTGCTGCATTGAGACTTGAAGGGATGCCAATTCATCAAGAGCCTCAATACACCTGTTCACATCCTGCAGATAAATAAGTTAATCTGATGACTTCACTTAAATGTCAGTAATTCTTCATTAGCTATATTGAATTCCCTTCCATATTTAATAATTTCTCATAAAATCCTTAATTTGACTTTTTAATTAATTCTATAACAATCTTTACCATCAAGCCTGAAAAAGCTGAAATGTAAGCAGTAGTAATACTTACAAACCAAAAGGCATGTCATTTGAATAACTTATTTAACAATAAACAAACACGTAAACCAATTTCATACTTCCATTATACAAACTCAAACTTTCTGCTCCTTTTACAATTCTAGTACTACATTACCTGAAGCTGTTCTCCAAATATTCAGCCTTTCTCATTCAGTTTTTCACAAGTGACCTGCCACTGAGAAGCAAAACAAACGGAGTGGTCTGCCTCTGACAGACAGATCTTTATCTTGTAGATTATTCAGTTAAAAGCTTGATGAATGACACTATGCAGGCACTTAGAAATAACCACACGTTTGCTTCCAGTCCCCAGAAACTTCCTGCTAATCACCATGAATTTTCAAAGACTAGCTGGAGTGGATGCACAGTGACATTATCCAGCATCCTCAGCATTCTTGCATTTACTCCACATCAAATCCTACTTGATTTAAATGTTTCCTTTTCATTTGTTTCTTCTGTTCTTCGTGTCTTTTTTTCCAATAGATTCCCCAGCCCACTCAGCAGCAAGCCCCAGACTACTTTTTGCTGGTAATGTACACAATGAAGCCTATGTTTCACTCCACAGATTCTATTCCAGGTGGATTTTGGCTTTCCTAAAAGCCCAGCCATCTATGCTTGGATAGTGTCTTCATATTCCTCCCCGGTCACTTGTTCCTGTTTTCACTTCCTGTATGCTTGCTTTTTGTGTCTGAATTTAGTCAGCAGCAGCTTTTTCATCCATGCTGCCTTTCTGCCACATCTACTCATGTTCTTTCTCAGCAAGATGAAAGAATCTTAAGGAGACCAATTCCTGCATATCAGTCAGATCTCTTGTTCCCCTTTTCTCTCCTGGAAGAGCTCTGAAGGGATTCTACCATGCAGGTCCTTCCAATAGACCAAAGTCTGCTCTCCTGAGTCCACGGCTTTGATCCTTTTTGTCAGTCTCCCTTTTCCCAGGATCCTGAACTTGACCATCTCACAGTTACTGCAGCCAAGATAGCCCACAGTCTTTCTCTGATTAGTTCCTTTACTAGGAACCAGGTCCACAAAGGTGTCTTCTCTTGTCAGTTCTTTGATCCTATGTCAGGTAATTCCCACCCTCCAGAAATTTACTGAATGGTTATGTAATCCATGAGCTCCATTAGATAACAGGGTGGTCCTACAAGTACCAGAAACTTTGAACCTAAGGTATCTTTCACCTACCTCAAGAATCCATTCTCTACTTCTTCATTTGGTGATCTGCAGCAGATGTCTTTGTCATTATCATCCTCATTTATCTATTTAGCTACTAATCTTGATGATAATTTCTTAGTTGTCTTATCAGTCCCAGTACAGAGATCCCAAGTACTCCCATTAGTCTCACAGATATTTCCTGTCTTGCCTTCCTAGCACCTGTCCTTCCATGTGAACGTTCCAGTCCCATGAAATATTCCACCAAATTTCTGTGATCCCAACAACATCACAGACTGACAACTGCAGACATCTAATTCCTAACTCCGCAGCACACATGCATTAGCCTGCATGCACTTCAGAGAGGCACCCAGTTGTGCTAATCATACCAAGAAATATAGAGCCTTCTTCGTAATGCGTTGTTGGCACTCCCTCGTTTCTGTTCATGTAATTGTAATCAGCAAAACAGTACCAAAATGACATGACTACAAGGTCACTTCTGTCCACATCACCCTCCATTATTTACTACCATCCCGTTACATTATTTCTTCACTTTTTCTTTCACTGCCGTTTATGGTTTTAATTTCTTTAACCAGCTTAGCCAGCCTTTTGGCAGTGGTAACTTTCCCGTTATTCAGGTGGATCCTCTTGACTCCTTCCAGTCCTTGACCTTCATAATTCCCATCATCAGAGCAGCCAAATCCTGTTGCTTCCATCAACTCCAAAACTAACTGCTAATCCACAGAATCCATCCATTCCTTCATGAGCCCTTTCCCCTCATTAGGAGGATAGAGACTACCTCTGGGTCCCCATGCACTTAACCATCACCCTCAAAGCCACACAGACATGCCTGACACTTGCAAATCTCCCTTGGCTGTAACACTGGTGCCCAACATGGAAAAACAACAGCCGTGAGTAAACAGCCTGAGGGTCAGACAAGCCTCAGCCATCTGTCAGTAGTGTTCCAAATCTAGAGCTCCCAAGAAGCAGCAAACAATGATCTAGAAAAGCAGATAATGGTACCCATCCCTTACACCAGGGAGTCCTCCAACCACCACACTCACTACCTCCTGGTGCTTCTGCATAACTGAGGCTGAGCTAGCACAGACACTTCACCTGTCAGAACTCAAAATGTTTTTTTTTTTTTTTATAGATAACTTATTATCGAGTATTTTTAAAGAAAACTGATTTTGCTTGCTGACAGCTATATTTTAAGATCTACAGCAACCCCATTTAAAGTGTACAGTTCTCTTTCAAAGTGAAAAAATCCTTTAATTCTCAGAATAGTAATTAAAAACAAACATGTGTGCCAATTAATTGGAATTTTATGTGTAAAGTTAAAAGATACATATACTTACAAGATTATCTATTTTCAGGGAGTTTTTAATTTCTGCATGTATCCTTTGAAGCCTGGAATCCATTGATGTTTCTGAAGATTAAAAATAGTATGCATTAATATTCAATAATCTCATCAGGTTTGTGTTTGCAGAAACCTTAATACAAATCTGAATATCACAGAAGACAGAAAAATGGACAAATAGCCCACTTCAGATAACCATGCAGACATAACCCTTGTGATGCATTTATTTATGAATGTGATTTGAAATAAAGTTTAGAGGTGTGGGGGTTTTGTTTGTTTTTTGAATTGGGCACGAGTAGCAACCTTTATAGTTTTCACCACAGGAGTTGTAATTTGAAAATAATTTTCAATTTTGCTTTTGGGATATCATCCTCTTAAAATAAAAGTAAGCTTCAGTAAATATTAGCAGCTACTAATTTTGAGAACTTCTACGGACAGGATATCTGGATATCACTGCATTTTTTTTTTTGGCAAGTTGGACATACTTGAAATTGCCAGTCTAAGCAAATAAAGCGGCCTGTAGCTTCTCAAGCAGGTTGGAAGGAAAAGTGTTCGTGTCCAATTTTAATTTGTGCGCTGAATTTCTTTTTCTTTATTCTTTTAACCCATATGTAGTGGTACATGTCTCGAAGAACACTGCAGTCAAACAGAATTTAAATCCAGTCAGTCTTAGATGGGTTTGGATAACTTTTTTCCCCCTCTGCCGAAAGTGGAACTACTTGCAATCCATGCCCATGGATCTTTACTACACGGGTTGCCCTGAAAGTAATGACTCCTATTTTTATGATGTTCGCCACAATGCCAGAGGTGGATGTTGGTGGTATATGGCAGTAGAGGCTGAATATTCCCAACAATATCCTCTTACACTTCTGTTGTTGTGTGACAGATGGCTGCAGAGGGGCAGTCTGACAAACTGGTGTCTGACATGAAAGTGTGGATGAAGCAAAGATGTGCCACCAAGTTCCTCCCTGTGGAAAAAATAGCACCCACTGACATTCATTTATGCTCGCTGAACATTTACAGAGGCAAACAACGGATGTGAGCACAGTGAGGTGGCGGTGCATTTCAGCAGTGTTGAGAACAAGAAGACAAGCCACATTTCAGACAGCCTGTTGTTCTTCACTAGTAAAAATGCATAGCTGATGATGGTGGCTGTGTTGAAAAACAGTGTTTTTTCGCTCTATCAAATAGTGTTCTTGTTCTTTTCCCATGGAAATAAATAGGAGGCATTACTTTTGGAGCTACATATAGTACAAGCTGCAGCTAGTGGTTTGAATTGCTCTTAAAAACAGGAGTACTAAAAAAGGAATGTCTTATCCTGATGAAGGTCAGTTTGCAACTGTGGGTTAGTAGGCAAGACCACAGTAATCTGAATCTAAGCCTCTTGCTTAGGAAAAACAAGCCTCTTGCTTAGCAAGCCTCTTGCTCAGTAAAAGGTAATACCTAAATACTCAAAGAAGTCCCAGTTATTGTGTTATGAGAAGACAAAGAATGAAGGAAAAATGGAAATGATTCAACTCAAGAAATTAGAAGTTCTTGTTCACCAATAGAAGAAATCATCTGAAAAAATATTTAAAATATTGAATAATAGTAAAAAAAGAATAGCAGAGAACTATTCTAATGCACTTAAACAACAGAGAAGAACACAAATGCACTGTCATACAGATCTGAAGGAAAAAGTCATAGATCAAACAATTTGGACTGACTCAAACTTCACTCTTAGCAGTAATTATCTCATCCAGGCAGTCAGTTCTCATCCAAGTTTAAGATGACCCACAATATTCTGTTTAGCTTCTTCAGACTAACCTCTCTTCTTCTCCATCTTCTTAACTTCTGTTTTCTTGCCTTCTTCTTTATTCTGCCTATCAAAAATGTTAAAGTGTTTTTACAATGCTGTAAAAGTCTGCTCTTCTATCTCTTTTCCCTCCACATTTTAGATGAAATCCTATGTTTCACCGCGATACTATCTCAAAACATTAGCATGCAATAAACACAATGAGCTAAACCCTAGTTTTCAAAGACTGAAATAAATGATTTTTTTTTTTTTACTTTGACGTTATACTGCTGTTGAATCACACAGTGTTCCCCAAAAGCAGGAAATTAAAAGTTTAGAGAAACAAGTAACATTTGTAAACTGTACTGTTTCGGTTGCACGTAAGAAGTTGGGGAAGTGGCATTGAACAAACCTTATTTATACAGGAAAAAATACCTAAGATGACAAAAAAAAAAGAATTACACTACTGTTTAACATTACAATAGGGAAAGACTATAGTTAATTTACTTTTAAGATTACGGTAACTTGTTCAAACACAACTTTCTTATGTAGTTATTACAATGCATGTATCCTAAAACTGAACTGTAATGTAACATTGATAATTTAAGTCTCCTTGACAGAAATATTCTGCCTCTTTAAGTATCTCACTAAAAATCATAGTTTTTGTGAGATGAGTCCCAACTTCTCTCCATCTCAAAAAGAGAAGACAGGCAGAAATCTTTCAAGATAGCTTTGTAACTTTTTATTTATTCACATAAGATAATTAACCCTGTTTCAATTTAGAATTTCTCAGTCTCGCCTTACTGACAGGTTTAAAATAATCTGTATATTTCAGTATGCCATGAATAAATACCAGCATGCATCCATAAAACTCTTCAAATCTACATCTTCTATGTTTCCTTTCATACTCTGTCAAGTTACAGACAACCATTTTAATGTATGTAAGGCCATTTTACTTCAACTGGTAGCACAGCCTTTTGTACAAAGCACTGTAATTACTTACATAAATACCAATCCAGTAATTATAACAGATATGAGAAAAAGTAGACTAAAACAGATGAGAAAGATAACCAAAGAAGGATTGGCCTATATTCAGTATAATTGAAGAATAACTTTAAACAGCACAAAAAAGAAGAGCTTCTACTTTTTATCAGTATTGGGCCTTGTGCTTTTAGATATGAGCTACAATTTATTACGCATTCATTACAATTTACTACTCCCATTTTTCTTAAGCTAAGCTCTATGTATCCTCCAATACATAAAATACAAAAGCTACTTAAAATTAGAGACTTGATTACTATAACCAAATCAACACATTACAGCATGCAGAAATCAGTTTATGTCAGATTTAAGCAGTGCTATATTAAGAGGAAATGCTGAGAGCAATTTGCTATCTCTGGAGTTGGAAATGCTTAGATTTTCTATGGGCAAGTAAAACAATTGTTTGTTTTCTATAGGAGTGACAGGAAGACGAGGAGAAGAAAGGTCAGGAGGATCAAAAACCCCGAACTACAATCTTGTTGCTGTATGTCAGAAAAAGTAGAACTGCGTAGCTATGAACAAAGGGGACCATTATCCTCTTCCTGTTTCTCGGAGTTTTTACCTTTTTCTCCCTTTCTTCAGCCCTCCCACCAACTGTGGGGATGGGAACCTCATGCTTTAGTAATAGCTTCTTCAGCCATTTGCAGGACAGGTCTTAAGAATGAGTCAATTTCCTCCTATTGCCCTGCCCCCTTCCCCCAAGTTCATGGCAGGATCTCTTCTTCACTCTTAGGCTTGATTCATTTGTGATAATTTATCTTCTGACTGCAGAGTGTAAGTCAACTGGCTTTGCAGTGCCAGAGCAGAATAATAATTACTTTTTCCCTTGTTTTGTCTGATGGTGTGTGCTCCAGCTGCCAGACAGACAAGGAAATGTTCTCCAGGGATCCCTACACATTCCACGATGTGATTAAAAAAAAAAAATCCATGAACATGGATTAACAGATCCTACCACTCTTCATCAAATGTCTCCAAGACAAATATTCAGAGCAGCTATTCGTATTTCCCTCTTCATGTGTATAGTCTTAGGATACTTCTAAATAGAATGTAGGAGCTATCACCTGCTAGAAGTTCTAACTGAAAAATGAACATCACATCATTTCTAGGTTAAATTCTTCCCATCTGCCCAGACTTGCACACATTGACTCAGAAGGACTTTTCACTCTCTCCACTGAAAGAGAAAACAGACCAAAAAACAGGCAGGTGTAGAAAAACAGAACACGGTACAAACCAGCTCGGTATTTTTTACAGGTATTGTTTTCTCTTCCTTGTTTCAAAATACTTCTACAACTTTAAGACATAGTTTCAAAAAAATACTCACAGTTCACTTTCTCCCTGTTCCTCTTGCTTACGTTTTCTTTCTGTCACCTCTTTCTCGTGCTGACCTCTCATGATGTTTCTTCTATGAGTTGACTGAAAGCTTCTTCCCCCTTTTCTCTTCTGGTTTTGTGTGTGTGTG